>JACCIX010000920.1:0-89106 GCA_025506515.1 Flaveria trinervia
CTCACTGATTGGATCGCCAATCAAATAGGATTCCGCACTATTTGATCCGGTATACACGTGATCTCTAGGTATTTCAGTTGAATACCAGGTCCTAACAGAGGTTACATATTAGCACGGCTTTATCTCCCCATTGATGGTCATTAGAAAGACCATTCAGACGCTGGAAGACATGCTTCGGGATGTGTGATTGACTTCGGAGGAGTTTGGATGACCACTTACCGTTAGCCGATTCTCATACAACAACAGCTATCATGCCAGCATTGGTATGCCAGCATTGGTATGCCACCATAATGAGATGCTATACGGTAGGAGATGCAGACAACCGTTTTTGTTTGGTGACGTTGGTCAGAAGAGTTGGGAAGCGTCGAGTTATCGAGGCTATGACCAAGAAGCTTGAAAAGATTAAGGCCTCATGAAGGCAGCCAAAGATAACAGAAGTCGTATGCCGAAAACAACGTAAGCCAATTGAGTTCCAGGTGGGTGACCAGGTTATGTTGAAGGTCTCACCTTGGAAGGGTATTATCCGATTTAGAAAGCGGGGCAAGTTGAACCCAAGATATATAGGCCCTTTCCGAATCATTGCTCGAGTAGGGGAGGTGGCCTATAGATTGGAGTTGCCAGATGAGTTAAGTGGGATTCACCCGACATTCCATGTGTCTCATCTGAGAAAGTGTATAGCTGAGGAAGACATGATTGTTCCACTGGAAAATATCGAAATAGATGAAAGGCTCAATTATGTCGAGCAACCAGTGGCAATCGTCGACCGTAAAGAAAAGAGGCTGCGAAATAAAGTGGTTCCTCTTGTGCGGTACAGTGAAGCACAGGAAAGGATCCGAGTCTACATGGGAACGAAGGAGGAATTAGGCAGCATTATCCTCGTCTGTTTGAGGATAACAGTTTCGGGCACGAAACCTATATAAGGGGGGTGGACTTGTAACACCCGTTATTTTAAAAGGCAAGATATAAAGAATAAAAAAAGAAGAAAGTAATATGTCCAAGTGGAGGGACCAAAGGTGTCCAAAGGACAAATATCTTTGAGAGTTGGTGTAAAAGGTGGGCATGGCCGCCCACCCTCTTTTCACATCACCATCTCTCGTTTTGTTTTTGAGAGAGAGAAAGAGCAGAGAACTCTCGGTTTTCAGAACAAGAAGAAGAAGTGGGCGAATTCAAGGTAAGAATTCACGGTTTCTATATGTTTATGACGGCTTTTTCCCGTTTATGTGCTCTGTCTTATGTGCTTGTGTTGTGTTTCGGTATGACGCCCACCCTCTTTTCACATCTCCTCCTCCTCCTCCTCCTCCTCCTCCTCCTCCTCCTCCTCCTCCTCCTCCTCCTCCTCCTCCTCCTCCTCCTCCTCCTCCTCCTCCTCCTCCTCCTCCTCCTCCTCCTCCTCCTCCTCCTCCTCCTCCCTCCTCCTCCTCCTCCTCCTCCTCCTCCTCCTCCTCCTCCTCCTCCTCCTCCTCCTCCTCCTCCTCCTCCTCCTCCTCCTCCTCCTCCTCCTCCTCCTCCTCCTCCCTCCTCCTCCTCCTCCTCCTCCTCCTCCTCCTCCTCCTCCTCCGCCTCCTCCTCCTCCTCCTCCTCCTCCTCCTCCTCGCCTCCTCCTCCCCTCCTCCTCCTTCCTCCTCCTCCTCCTCCTCCTCCTCCTCCTCCTCCTCCTCCTCCTCCTCCTCCTCCTCCTCCTCCTCCTCCTCCTCTCCTCCTCCTCCTCCTCCTCCTCCTCCTCCTCCTCCTCCTCCTCCTCCTCCTCCTCCTCCTCCTCCTCCTCCTCCTCCTCCTCCTCCCTCCTCCTCCCTCCTCCTCCTCCTCCTCCTCCTCCCTCCTCCTCCTCCTCCTCCTCTCCTCCTCCTCCTCCTCCTCCGCCTCCTCCTCCTCCTCCTCCTCCTCCTCCTCCTCCTCCTCCTCCTCTCCTCCTCCTCCTCCTCCTCCTCCTCCTCCTCCTCCTCCTCCTCCTCCTCCTCCTCCTCCTCCCTCCTCCTCCTCCTCCTCCTCCTCCTCCTCCTCCTACTCCTCCTCCTCCTCCTCCTCCTCCTCCTCCTCCCTCCTCCTCCTCCCCTCCTCCTCCTCCTCCTCCTCCTCCGCCTCCCCTCCTCCTCCTCCTCCTCCTCCTCCTCCTCCTCCTCCTCCTCCTCCTCCTCCTCCTCCTCCTCCTCCTCCTCCTCCTCCTCCTCCTCCTCCTCCTCCTCCTCCTCCTCCTCCTCCTCCTCCTCCTCCTCCTCCTCCTCCTCCTCCTCCTCCTCCTCCTCCCCTCCTCCTCCTCCCCTCCTCCTCCTCCTCCTCCTCCTCCTCCTCCTCCTCCTCCTCCTCCTCCTCCTCCTCCTCCTCCTCCTCCTCCTCCTCCTCCTCCTCCTCCTCCTCCTCCTCGACGAACCTTAAAACCATCTATGAAAAGAAATAAGATGAGAATATATTAATAATTTCTGAACTTCTAAATAACAAATTCAATTTTTGACCAAACCACTCCATTGTGTATGTAATTTACTCTTATTTATATATTTAAATAACATGTATGTACTAATTTATATATTTTATATAATAACTCCTAATACAATAGTCTTAAATATCTTACATGATTGAACTACGATGTCTTTGAGGCAATAATTTATATTACTTTTCTTTTACTGCAAAAACACTCTTTCTTCTCAACATATACTATACTTCTAAAATCACTACAAATGCATCTAAAGAATTTAGTTATATCATATATAATCTTTAATTAGTTGGGAAATTTATTACTTTATATAAATTTTATAGTTTAAATTTTGTAGAGTGCATCTGTAATATAATTATAGCTCGAGGACCAATCTAGGTTAATGCTATGAGAATGCTTATTTATATAGCTAAATGTGTTTTGCCCCCCATTAAACTAATAAATTAAGAGAAATAGCTCACAACTAATGAGGCCTCCTACGAGATGAGATACATGTCAACATAATAAGGCAGATAGATCATTTAAATTGCTAGCTATAATTATACATACGGTGTACATGTTGTCTCCGAAGCAAAATGAGTTCACAGGTGGTGGTGGGAAATGCTGTAAAGGTGTTTTATATTGTACTGTTTTTTGTAATGGCAGGTGCCATGGCTGAGTTGTTACTTGTTCAAGGCTACACTTCATGTTTCAACTTGCTTGCTAGGTACGTAAAATTTAACTTCCAATATTTGACATGCTTTTTCTTGGGAAAAATAACATGTATTGTAATTTTGGTGCAGGTATTCAATACAAATTGCGGCAGAATATAGCATATATGCTTCTCTTCTAGGGGTATGAAAGTTCATTTCATTTGTAAGATGAGAGAAATCACGAGGCTATTCCGTACACACACACACATATAAGAGGGTCAATGTTGTGATTGGCTAGAGGTGATTTTAAACGATTTTCTCAAAAAAGATGGTTTTCATTTTGAGTATTGCTTATCAATCTATGATCACTACAAACAAAGGCATAAAAGGAAAAGAAAAGAAATTGACTAATCAAGCTTTTAAAATTAGTTTTTACATATTTTTTCTTCATAACGCATAAAGTATAATGGTTTTAAAATTTCAAACGAGAAAAATATATTTTGAATCCAGTGAATATAATATATATTTTTTCTACCATGTAATGTAATGTTTTCCTAAATTGGCTTCATCTTTGGTTTAAGATGAAAAGACTAGTTGTGGTTTTGATTTGAGCGCTATATCTTATTTCCTCACTATCATTATCGTTAAAATATTAACAAAAAATTCATCAAGACTTTACTGTTCTTTAACAATATTTCACTCATATGTATTTGGCGAAAGAACACTTTAATTAGTTTTCCAACCTTGATTAAATAAAGCTCAACCAAAGCATTGTGTTGCCTGAACCCTTCAGTTAATTGTCCCAAGTTTGACCTCTATTATGCCATGCATGACTACATGAGTTTTTTTTGTTTGTTTCTTAAATTAGTTTATTATTTTTATTATTATATTTTAATAAAACACAAGTAGAGCTAAAGCTTTGAAAAGTTTTTGATGAGACGGCCTCGACCTTGGAGCCTAAATGAGCTCGTGCTCTGCCTAAACGAGCTAGTGCATTTTCATGCTTTATTTTTATCTACTTGCAGTGTCAATTTTATTAAAAATGGATTAGTCAACATTCATTACGTTGGTCAAATACAATATGTTTTTATGTCTTTTTAAGAATCCATTTTTTTTGTTTTTAATGTTCGGATTTACAACATTTAGCTTCCTACAAAGCACGTACATAACCCCTAGTTATGATATTAATTATATATACTAATTATTAACTTAATGTGACTTATGATCGTATCATATATATATTTGTGGGTTGTACAATCTTTTTTATTTTTATTTTTGTAATTTTTAACTTTTTGCTTAAACTCAATACTTTTAAATTTTTACAATTTATCCCTAATATTTTTCACTTTTAATTTTAGTTTGTATACTTTTAATATTCAATAAAACTTTCGTTTTATGTTTTGGTCTAAATTTTGTATGTTAACACGTCACTACGTGCGTTTGTGGTTCAACGTTTTTATGTTTATTTTTTCCCCAATTTAACAACTTGTTGCAACACGTTTTTTCTATATCGACTTACTTATTGTTTAACATGTTTTTGTTTCATCTATATGGTTCAACATTTTATTGTCTATTTTTCGTTTTATGTATTTTTTTAATTTTTAATTTCTTTTTTAGTACGAGCTTTATGATGTTAATGATCATTGGGGACGATGTATCATTGATACTACTTGACATGATTTTACGTCCCCCGCTGCAACGCAGAAGAGCTCAATACTAGTTACTATTATAATGCATCATGTTGCCATACACATAAGGCAGTTTGCAAATGTGCGCGTCGCATTAGATACTTATTTTTTGTTTTATACATACATAAACACATATACAAATACATAAACAAACATTATAAATATTAAAAATCTAATTACATAATGCATAAGTTACACTTATGCTTGCAAATATATGTTGTTGTAAATGTAACTTATAATTAACTTTAATTATTTATAATTGTAAATTTATACATAAAAGAGCATGGTGTTCTATATTAATTAATCTACAAAGGTTAATGCAAATTATCATAATAAATTAGGTTGATAAATGATCTTAATCCTATATGTTTATATTATGTGAGAACGCGTAGAATTGTTTACCCATATGCATATAACAATTCAAATACACCACATAAAACATTGACATTAATGTGGTTAAATCTATAAAATAAAAGTAAAAACTTGTGGCGACAAGATTTTGGTGAACAAAACATTGATAAAGTACAATTATATAACAATAACAATGTTTTTTTATCTGTATTAATCGCATTCGTCATGACACCAGTACATTACTATGTATTGTAACTTTATACAACTCATTTTCCATCTTTTCCAACTCATTTTCCACTAACGTTCACTATAATCGCTAAAATCATCCCGATGTCAGTTGTCTTAACAATCATTGGCTCAGCATGCTCCAACAACCATTGTATTATCACTCCGTCAGATGTGATCCCTAATTCTCGTGTTAACTAGATGATTCTTGCAGAATAGGCCGCCGACATATGAATTCTCCGGCCATGGTCCTCTACCTTCGGATGACAGTCTTTGGTCAATCGCCACGACGGACGTTAACATCCACTGGTTGTGAGACCATGGCATTGGAATGATGGCTATAGTTTTTGAATCGTTTTCTGATGGGACTTCCTTCAACATATTAACTTCCTTTAGTGACCATGTCAAATCGCCATGACGAGCAATTACATTATCATATATACCAGTGGATCTCCGGGTAGTGGATCTAAGGTTGAAAATATTGCAACACTATTCCTAGCATCTTTTTCTTCTTTAGATTGATCATTTTTGTTATCAATCGACGCCATATGCGAATTGTAGACCATATTCCTATTAATCAAAATCAAATTAAACATCTCTTTATTTATTCCTCTCCTTTCAGTCAAGTAAACTACCTTATTCTTCATTCTAATCGGGTAGTGGAAACTATAGCGACGGAGGACACATTCCCAAATCTTTTGTCTATTGTATTGTCACTCCGTCTGATGTGATCCCTAATTCTCGTGTTAACTAGATGATTCTTGTAGAATAGGCCTTCGACATAGGAATTCTCCGGCCATGGTCCTCTACCTTCGTATGATAGTCTTTAGTCAATCGTCACGACGGACGTTAACATCCACCGATTGTGAGACCATGGCATTGGAATGATGGCTATAGTTTTTTTTCTGATGGGACTTCCTTCAACATATTAACTTCCTTTAGTGACGATGTCAAGTCGCCATGACGAACAATTACATTATCATATATACCAGTGTATCTCCAAGTAATGGATCTAAGGTTGAAAATATTACAACACTATTCCTAGCATCTTTTTCTCCTTTAGATTGATCATTTTTGTTATCAATCGACGCCATATGCGAATTGTAGACCATATTCCTATTAATCAAAATCAAATAAAACACAAATTTTAGGATATTATAATGAAATTAGAAGAGGATTGAAAGAGTGAGAGAGTATACTAGGTTGGTTAAAATTAAAATTGAAATTAAATTTAAAAATTTGGGAATGAAAAACAAACCCTAGATGAAAGGAAGCCCACTTAAATTTGAAATTCTTACAATAAGGAGTACCTGCTAAGAGCTACGTATTTATACAATCATACAATTATGTTTGGATTCAACGAATAGTTAGACTAAGATTGTTATTGTAACAAAACTAAAAATTGGGATTGATATTGGTCAATTGTTAGGTGAAATCAATATTAGCCGATATATTAACAAATAAAGTATATTTATTTACCCTTATTAGAGGCACTATCAAGCAAAAAAAAACTTTCAAACTGTCCTACCAAGCTTTGGAAGCTTGCTTATGTGCATATTGTGCCTATATAGTTTATAAACATGATGTGGTGTAAGACAGTCCTTAAAACTAAAAGGATGTGCTACATAAGCTTCTTTATCAATAATTCAATTTAGAAAATCACTTTTATAACACTCTGTTGATTTAGTTTAAAATCTTTCACATGCAAAAACAAATAGAATTCTTATAGACTTTAATTTACCAACTTGAGCAAAGATTTAATTATAATCAATGTTTTCTTATTGATCCGATCCATGGACCATTAACCTTGTTTTCTTTCTATTTACTACACCATGTTTATTTGATTTATGTCAACTCAAACAAGAAACTAATTTCCATTCTTGACTTTTACTGAATTGATTAAACAATTCTTGCATTGTCAACTACCAACGCTTATTTGATAATAGCTTTTGCTATATTTTTAGTGTTTAAGAATCTCTTATTTGAATTGTACGTTTTCATGTTTCACGTCTCGGTTACGGTGCAAAGTTATAATTATAATATCTTTTATTTATTTTGTGTATTCATGTTTATTTTTAAGCTTGTTAAATCTAGTATAAATATTAGGGTTAGGTTAACAGTTGTTATTTTGATTGATTTTAAATTAAAGAACCTTTGTTCTTGGAACCTTTTGATTCGATTTATCGTCTTTGTTTATCAATTGCTTATTGAGCCATTTGATTCCTTCTGATCCTTTATCATTTGGTATCAGAGCTCCAGTTTTCAAATGGCTCGACGTGAAAGAGAAGACCTCATGCTTGTAGATTCACCGGCCGAGGCAACAACAAAGTTATTCTTGGACCACGTGCTCATGGTAAAATTTAACCTTCTACTCATAGAACAATCGAATGAGGCATTGACGGAGTTAGTCATGAGCCATGGGATCTCAAGATTAAACAACTTCAAAAACAGGTCCATAATCTTGAAATACAATAGGAGATCACATGGCTCTAACAGAGGATCCAAGATCTCGAGTTGCAAAAGGATATGAGTAGTGTGGAAACTAAGTTAGCTACAGTCGTTTGGTACGAAGGTGGCACGAAGATCAATTTTTATGCGTAGTGTGGAGCATCCATTTGACCATCACCCACCCCAGTTCTACAAACCACTTTAACATCAATTTTTATCAGATGATAAGCCTAGATTCATGGAAGACGGGATTGATTTCGATGAAGAAGAATATTCGTTTATGCAAAAAGCTCTTAGCAGTAGTACCATTCAAGAGGATGGAAAAGTATTTGATTAAGTGTTACACAAACAATGGTTGATGGAAAAGGATGGATTTACGATAGCTTACGATGATCTTGTGGAGATCAAGAGTGAAGCTAAGACTCATACAATGGTTGATGGTGTTATGACGGTGGTCTTTAGGGGATGCACTACCAGGGGAGTTGACGATTTAATCATTGGTCGAACTACTATGAAAATTCCATCCAAAAATACGATAACTCTTAATGATTTGAATTTTAAATTTGAAAAGATTATTGTCGGTGACAATAGTCAAAATATGGAGAACAAGGATTGTGGATTTTGCAAGTTGTTAATCCAATTACATGTGGGCTGCAAGGGGATTATTTACATTTTTATGAAATTAAGGACTCTATTGGAAATTTTTTGAAGGAGTTTGGTTACTTCTTCTTGATAATAACCTATATTAAAAAGATAAGAACTCACTTGGTGATGGAGGGTTGCGATAAAAGCATATTTCAACAAAACTTTATTTCTAAACAAACATTGCTCTTTATAAAATAATGCAAGTGCACATACAGAAAGAAGGAAATGGAACCGAGTTATTAAATCTTAATGTTAAAACATTTATTTTAGAGGAGTTGGTGATCTGTGTAAAGATCTCAAGGGTTTCATGAAAAATGTTCTCAAGACTTGAGGGAGAGTCTTTTCTAAAGAGGGGGAGAATGATACGAATGACAATTCATGACTTAAATCAATTCTAGAATGAGATCTAATGGGACCCGGATTTAAGATTAACTGAAGAATTGAAAAATATTTAGTTTCTTAATTATATAGTATTTTAGTTTTAATTATCATGTTTATGTTTCAGGTTGTTGATCTAGTATAAATATTAGGCTTAGGTTAACATTTGTTATTAGTTTTTGATTGATTTAGAATTAAAGAAACTTTTTTCTTGAAATTTTTTGGTTTGATTTATCGTCTTTGATATTGTTTTTGAGCCATTTGACTGCTTTCGTATCTACATCATGATGATTTATTCATGATTGATGAGATATAATAATTTTTATGTGATGTTTCAAGCATAAGAATGGATCAAGAATAACTAAATGTTGAAAAACACATCATATGAACATGCTTGCTATTTATGGAAATTTTTGTGACTTGATTTGATGAATGTTGGATATGATGTATGTAGAATATGATATGTTAATGTGATTGATGGTCGAGTGATCATAGGATTATATTATAAGACTCTGGATGAAATTTGTGCAACTTGTATTTTTACATTTTAAACAAAAAAATTATTTATGTAAGATAAAGTTTTAGGTTACGTTTAAATGTTATGGATGATTGTTGGACGTGTTACATGTATATTGAAATTAGTTATAATATTCTTCATAATATTAAAAATGGATTACACATGTGCTACGATACAAATACTTTCCAAAAATAAAAACTTTCTAGATATAGATTTCTAACATGAATCCTTATGTAAATAATTATTTCAACTATTTGAGATTGACTAAACATGTTTTACTTATTGGAGTCACCAAAGGGTCCTCGAGTTAGTCAAGTCAACTTTGGTCAAAAATCAAATTTGTCAAAACACTCACAGCTTGTTATTTGGATATAACGGGCTTCATCTTCACTATTGTGTACATACACTAATGGACCTATATTTTTAGGTAACTATTAACTTTTTCATTTTACCCTTCTGTAAGGCCTCGTTCCCGGGCACCTCACAGTTGGTCAGTCATCACACATAAGACATTATAAAACGTACATTTATTTTGCAGCGGAATTTAAAACTTCATTAATAACTAAAAACATGTCATTTCATTCATTTACAACATTTGTTTTCATCACAAAATACAAAGACATGTCAAAACACGGATGCCAGCCTCAAAATTCTCCCAGTAGCTTATGTATCCATGCCTGCAACTCCACAGCATCAACATATACCTGGCAACTATCATGCATACAAAAGTCAGCGACGCTGAGTGAGTTCTAGTTTTATAATAAAACATACTTTTCTATGTTAAAACTGTTCTTTACTCTGTTTCAAAACATACTATACTTTACATCGTTTGTGATCATACATCATACGTACATACATATAATATCATTATTATCTTCATCATTATGTTCATTAACTTCCGTTCATTCAACGTATTACATTATCGTTCACTTCTCTTTGTAAATCCGGTCAGACTTTACCCTCTTCGTGGCACTCAGCCACGATTACTGAGGTCGAATGACAAGGATCCTGTTCTGTACTTTGTTACGATAATTCATTAATGTTCATTCAATATGTTCGTTCTTTCTATACATGAGCTTTCGTTCATTACACTTTATTACTCGAATCTTGTCTCTTGCAATATCCCCGACTCATGCTCGAAAGCTGATGCTGTGTCGCGCCTGCTCACAAACCCCCGACTCATGTCTGAAGACTGACATAGCACCGGGATACGCGACAAAGATCCCATATGAGTCAATCACAGGGATTGAACTCCATCTGAGTCTGTTGCAACACATAGTCGCTCACCTCATTGTCCCGTCTCATGGACAAAGACCTTTGTCCAGTCTGTTGCGACACAGAGTTGCTTACCTCATTGTCTCGTCTCATGGACAAAGACCTCTGTCGAGTTTGTTGCGACACAGAGTCGCTCACCTCATATCTATGCTTGGCTTTACGTCACACCCCCGAAGTTATAAGTAACTCGGGTAACAACACCCCCACCGAAGTGGGTAACAACACCCCTACTGAAGTGGGTAACAACACCCCCACCGAAATGGGTAACAACACCCCCACCGAAATGGGTAACACCCCCATAGAAATGGGTAACACCCCCATAGAAATGGGTGACACCCCCATAGAAATGGGTGACACCCCCATAGAAATGGGTGACACCCCCATAGAAATGGGTGACACCCCCATAGAAATGGGTGACACCCCCATAGAAATGGGTGACACCCCCATAGAAATGGGTGACACCCCCATAGAAATGGGTAACACCCCCATAGAAATGGGTAACGCCTCTGAAGGTCAGTCACAAAGACTGGAACCCTTGCGTGCACACTTTAGGATTTGCTGAACCTCACACGGAAGAGCTTAAGTCATTTAGAGCTGTGCACCTCTGTACATGCTGCTTGCAAGCCTCTCTATACTTTCTCTCTTATTAAAGCATGCATTCATTCATTATGTTCCTCTTTTCATTATCTTCCACTTTACGTTATATAATACTTTCATTACATTCATTAACGTTCAACACAAAGCTTAGGGAAGACATACATACATAATAAGGAACATACATATACATAACATACACCATTACCATGTAGGAAACATCATACATATATAACACACATCAAACATAAGTCATCCCATCATAATCGGGCCTAATCTCCCTATGTACCCCTTAAAAATCACTTAGAAACCTTAAGTCCAAATCTAGGCGCACGGGACCTTCCAGGCGCATGGGCATAAAAATTCTAAGTGTAAAACAGTCTGGGCGCATGGGCACTATTTGGGCGCTTCTGCCCTGTTCAGGCGTTTTACCACTATGCAGGCACATCAACACTTGGCCATTTCAATCACTTTGGATGCACGACACTATTTAGGCGCATGGCCAACACAGGCGCATGGGCCACTGTTTCGGCGCATGACCCACTCTTGGGTGCATGGCCAACACTTAGGCGTCTGGCCACTCATGCTGGACGCATGGGCCACTGTTTAGGCGCATGAACCACTGTTCATGCTCATCAGAACATGCTGAAATCTTTTCTATGTTATCAACATCACCTGATCACCATTTCTAAGCATACCCAAACATAGATCTAACATACTAAGGCCATCTAAGCATGCTAAACATCATCTCTACTCCATAATCAACACTATAACATGCATACATACATACAACATTTGAACATAAAGCTGTAAACCTATGATTTCTTTAAAAGATGTTTACTTAGTATGAATAATAGCCCTAAATCAGTTGAAAATCAGTAAAAGAGGGGTTCGAGAAACTCACCTTGAGCAGCCTTTGAGCAACACTCTTCCAGTTCAAGACCCACTTCGATTCAGCTCTTTGAATCCCGAAAACAAACACAAACAATCAGAACTTCGGTCAAGAACTCAATACTCAGCTAAAACCGAGCTCATAGAAGAGAAGACTTACCTTCGAAGCTCTTCCTTTTTCTCTCTCTAGAACCGGGTCTCTCTCTCTCTTCTTCTTCTTCCTCCGAGAGCAAAGCAGCTTTCTGCTTTGATATGGGCGACCATGCCTTATAAATTCTTAAAATAATAAGATTTGTACTTTGTACACTTTATCCCCCTCTACTTGTGCATAATTTCTATTCCTTCCATTTACTTTTCTTTTCCTTCCGTTTAAATAGAAATTCGGGGTGTTACAAGTCTACCCCCCTTAAAGAGGTTTCGTCCCCCAAACCTGTCGCTTCTCAAACAGTTATGGGTAACACTGTCTCACCTCTTCTTTGATCTTGCACTTAAACTTAGATCCCTTTAGGCTTCACTGCACCAGCACAAGTGAAACCATCATCCTCCTTAGCCTATTCTCTTCTTCTTATTAGTAATGGCCACCAGTTGCTCCTCGCTGTTGGATACTTTGTCCATCTTAGTGTTCTCTGGTAGCATTATCATATCCTCATCGGTTGAGCTCTTTCTTAGACGAGATGCATGGAGCATCAAATGAATTCCACTTAACTCATCGGGTAGCTCCAGTCGATGTGTCACTTCTCCTACCTGAGCAACAACTAGGAATGATCCTCCACACTTTAGTACTAGCTTTACTCGATTCTCAACTCAAACAATCTGCTTTCCTGGTCGAAGCCTTCCTCATGCTTCATCGTCGTAGGTTGTCACCGAACTCTGGTCATGCACGGTTGAGCAGTCCATCTTCTTGCGACACTTGGGGTTGAGTCATAGACTACTGATCAACTTACCTGGAGATGCATGTCTAGCTACCTATGTTTGTCTTGAACAGCCTAGCAGGAACAAGCGCTCTCTCTCAATTCTATCGTGCAATCCTCTAAGGCATTAGGTAACCTGGTAGACTTACTAATAGCAATTCTTACATCGAAGGGCTCATCGATCTTCCTACCCCTAACGTGCAACATCACAGGAACTAGCGACTACGAAACTACTACTAGCGTCACAATTAAAGCATAGATGCATAAATCTAAACTTGCAAGAACGCACCTGACGTTACCTTGGAGTCTGACCTAGCCTCCTCCCGGTCATAGCGAAGGCTCTAGCCCTCACCCTCTGCTCTCCTTCCTCGTACCGGAGCTTCCTCATATCTTCTTCACTCCCGAAAGTTCCGCCCTCGGCTTCTTGCAATCCCTACTTATGTGACCTTCCTAACCACAGGAATAACACCTCCCCAGAAACCGACATTGCCCCCTAATCTACATTCTCCGGGGTGCCTGTGTCCACACTTGTCACACCTTTTCGACCCCGCACCAGTATTGACCACACGCTGATCATCCACTCGTGCACCTTTGCCACCTAGAGCGGCTCTGCCACATTCCAATCGCTTCCCGTTCCATTCTTGATCACCCTCTCCTTTCTTGCTACTTTCAGTTACCATCACAGATCTTTCATCATACAATCTCCCCGCCAAATCAACCGCCGACCTAAACGTGCTCGGTCGGGCAGCGATCATGTGCCTACGGATGTCCGCCGGCAAGCCCTGAATGTATCTCTTGATCTTTCGTGAAAGAGGTGTCACCTGATCCGGCACCAGACGTGCCATCTCGTTGAATTTAGCGGTATATTGGTGATGTGTCATCGTTTCCGCCTCCAGCTGCAAGAGCTCTCTTTCAACCTTGTCCATCTCACGATGAGGGCAGAACTCCTCAATCACCAGCCTCTTCAACTCCGGCCATCTCATCCTTCCAATAGCTCTACTACCCTCGGCTTGGACTATATTGTCCCACCAGCACAGAGCTGAGTCCACAAAAGAATAGGCATCAAACTTTATTTTCTTATCCTCCCAGCACTCGTTGATATTCAATACCGCTTCCATCTCTCTCACCCATCGGTGAGCAATAGCAGAAGTGTCATTTCCATCAAAAGTTGGGGGCTTGCATCGTTGAAACGGCTCATAGTTACTGCCCCGTTCCGTCTCCAGTGTAGGCTCTTCCTCTTCTTCCTCTTCGTCATCGAAGAAAGCCGTTTCAGTCTGGGTCGTCTTCTTTCGCCTGAAGACCTACCCCTTTCCTGTGTCTCCCCATCTTTAACAGTGTTTATAACTTCGGTCACCACAAAAGGTAGGATCGTCTGCATGACCTGATGCACTTCCTCCCTGACTGCCTCTCTCATCGAGGCCCTCTGGTTAGCATTCTCATCACCCCCCTCTTGATGAAGGGTCTCGGGTTCCTCATGGGCTACTCTTTCAGCCCTAGACCTTCTTCTTGTGACCCGTGGTTCAACACAACGTCCACCACTGCCTCCACCTCATGAAGCTTTCGAAGATCTACCACCAGCCATCTTCTAACACACTATAAGATTCGAACACTAACGCGGTCATTCAAGGTAACACCCAGTTTATGTCAAGTATAGTAAGTCCCTAATTACAGTCGCTAGTTGTGATTAGCCACTTACTTTACTCTTCATAACCTAAGCATCTCTTATCCTGACTTAATCAGTATCTAAATCTACACAATAGCACACAAGCCACATAACATGCGCACATAATATCGGTTAACATTAACTTACATAAAACGTTTACATAAAACCTTTACCTGCAGGCACGTAGCTACTAGGACTGGCATCCTTTTTCCTTTTAGTCCCATTCTCAGTTTAAGATTAGGTTTTCAAAATATTTACCCAATTCACTTAAACTTTTGCTCTGATACCAACTTGTAAGGCCCCGTTCCCGGGCACCTCATAGTTGGTCGGTCATCGCACATAAGACATTATAAAACATATATTTATTTTGCAGCGGAATTTAAAACATTCATTAATAACTAAAAACATGTTATTTCATTCATTTACAACATTTATTTTCATCACAAAATACAAAGACATGTCAAAACATGGATGCCAGCCTCAAAATGCTCCCAGTAGCTTATGCATCCATGCCTGCAACTCCTCAGCATCAACATATACCTGCCAACTATCATACATACAAAAGTCAGCGACACTGAGTGAGTTCTAGTTTTATAATAAAACAAACTTTTCTGTGTTAAAACCGTTCTTTACTCTATTTCAAAACATACTATACTTTACATCGTTCGTGATCATGCATCATGCGTACATACATATAATATCATTATTATCTTCATCATTACATTCATTAACTTCCATTCATTCAACGTATTACATTATCGTTCACTTTTCTTTGTAGATCCGGTCAGACTTTACCCTCTTCGTGGCACTCAGCCACGATTACTGAGGTCGAATGACAAGGATCATGTTCTGTACTTTATTACGATAATTCATTAACATTCATTCAATACGTTCGTTCTTTCTATACATGATCTTTTTGTTCATTACACTTTATTACTCAAATCTTGTCTCTTGCAATATCCCCAACTCATGCTCGAAAGCGGATGCTGTGGTGGGGCCTGCTGCAAACCCCCGACTCATGTCTGAAGACTGACACAGCATCAGGATACGCGACAAAGATCCCATATGAGTCAATCACAGGGATTGAACTCTATCCGAGTCTGTTGCAACACATAGTCGCTCACCTCATTGTCTCGTCTCATGGACAAAGACCTTTGTCGAGTCTGTTGCGACACAGAGTCGCTCACCTCATTGTCTCGTCTCATGGACAAAGACCTCTGTCAAGTCTGTTGCGACACAGAGTCGCTCACCTCATATCTATGCTTGGCTTTATGCCACACCCCCAAAGTTATAAGTAACTCAGGTAACAACACCCCCATCGAAGTGGGTAACAACACCCTCACCGAAGTGGGTAACAACACCCCCACCAAAATGAGTAACACCCCCATAGAAATGGGTAACACTCCCATAGAAATGGGTAACACCCCTATAGAAATGGGTAACACCCCCATAGAAATGGGTAACACCCTCATAGAAATGGGTATCAACACCCCCATAGAAAGGGGTAACACCCCCATAGAAATGGGTAACACCCCTATAAAAATGGGTAACACCCCCATAGAAATGAGTAACACCCCCATAGAAATTGATAACACCCCCATAGAAATGGGTAACGCCTCTGAAGGTCAGTCACAAAGACTGGAACCCTTGAGTGCACACTTTAGGATTTGCTGAACCTCACACGATAGAGCTTAAGGCATTTAGAGCCGTGCACCTCTGTACATGTTGCTTGCAAGCCTCTCTATACTTTCTCTCTTATTAATGCATGCATTCATTCATGATGTTCCTCTTTTCATTATCTTCCACTTTACGTTACATAATACTTTCATTACATTCTTTAACATTCAACGCAAAGCCAAGGGAAGAGATGCGTATATAATAAGGAACATACATAAACATAACATACACCATCCCCATACAGGCAACATCATACATACATAACACACATCAAACATACGCCATCCTATCATAACCGGGCCTATCTCCCCATTTACCCCTTAAAAACACTTAGAAACCTTAAGTCCAAATCTGAGCGCCTGGGACCTTCCAGGCGCATGGGCATAAAAATTCTATGTGTAAAACAGTCTGGGCGCATGGGCACTATTTGGGCGCTTCTGCTATGTTCAGGCGCTTTACCACTATGCAAGCGCATCAAAACTTGGCCGTTTCAATCAATTTGGATGCATGACACTATTTAGGCGCATCGCTAACATAGGCACATGGACCACTGTTTAGGCGCATGACCCACTCTTGGGCGCATGGCCAACACTTAGGCGTCTGGCCACTCATGCTGGACGCATGAGCCACTGTTTAGCTGCATGAACTACTATTCATGTTCATCAAAACATGTTGAAATCTTTTCTATGTTATCAACATCACCCGATCACTATTCTAAGCATACCTAAACACAGATCTAACATACTAAGGCCATATAAGCATGCTAAACATCATATCTACTCCATAATCAACACTATAACATGCATACATACATACAACATTCGAACATAAAGCTGTAAACCCACGGTTTCTTTAAAAGATGTTTACTTAGTATGCATAATAGCCCCAAATCAGTTGAAAATCAGTAAAAGAGGGGTTCTAAAAACTCACCTTGAGCAGCCTTTGAGCAACACTCTTCCAGTTCAATACCCACTTCGATTCAGCTCTTTAAATCCTGAAAACAAACACAAACAACCAGAACATCGGTCAAGAACTCAATACTCCGCTCAAACCGAGCTCATAGAAGAGAAGACTTACCTTCGAAGCTGCTCCTTCCTCTTTCTCTCTCTAGAACCGGGGCTCTCCTCTCTCTTTTTCTTCTTCCTCCAAGAGCAAAGCAGCTTTCTGCTTTGATATGGGCTACCATGCCCTTTAAATTCTTAAAATAATAATATTTGTACTTTGTATACTTTATCCCCCTCTACTTGTGCACAATTTCTATTCCTTACATTTACTTTTCTTTTCCTTCCATTTAAATAGAAATTCGGGGTGTTACACCTTCATCTTTCCTACGCATTCTAAAGTGAGTTTTCACGGCCCCACTTTTATTTACTTTCCTTTTTGACTGAGAAGAATGCAAACTATTTTTATTTCCTATTTTTAGTATTATTGGTATATCATCTGTTACTGTAGCGCAAACATTATCACACACGTCATTACACTGTCGAACCGTTAGTATTGAACTTGCAAGGTAATTTAGGGTAGTACTACTGGGTTTGACAAACCACATTCATGTTAGTCATACTAATTCGACTAGAGGTCGAAACGGTATTTAATTAACCTAAACACTTGCCATTGTTTGGTGATAAGACGTGGCAGAAGACAAAACAACTCATAAACAGACAGCTTCAGTTCAAAACACTAAGTAACTTTACGTATATGCAGAAGACAAAACAACTCATAAGTAACTTTTGTTTACTTCTACCTTGCAACACTCAAACATATTACTTATTAACTCATATGAATTCACCAAACTTCTGTTAACATATTATAGCACGTCTTCTTAGGTTATAAATACGCTTAAGGTTGGGGTTTGTACATATGAGGCTCATACATTATTTGTACTATTTGAATAAAATTCATTCACATTTACAACTTTTCATTGGGCGATCTATTTTGCACATTTATTACTCATGGTTTACAAACGTTTACGGTTCCGCATTGGTTGTATTGAAAACTATGTTTTACTCTGATTTATGGTTAAACACTTATTTCAAATCACATATAGTATCATTTAATATGACTGTGTATGAGATTATGGTTTCTCATGCGCCATGCGGTAGAACCTCCAACGGTAGATTTTGTGGTTGTGACAATCAACAACAACCAAAGTATGGATTTTTTTCCCTTGTAACTTTGGATTTAGTGATGGCTCAAATAAATTCATGCGTAATATCTCCAAGGTTCTTTTTATAGAAAATTATGCTTTCGAGTTTATGAGATACATGGACTCGTATTCCTAACATAAATGCATCACAAAAATGTTTTTCAAACTTTAACCTAAGAGTGTCTCTAACAAGTGTTTTCTTATTCAATCTTTGGTAACATTCTATGCCATAGAGTGGGTTTATCAATTATAAATGCAAGAAACATATTTGCATTACTACCACTTTGTTAGCATTTGTAACACACCATTCTCTCGTTGTAACTTCAAAATTTTATTTTCTTTTCATAGTATGCAATTTCTTTAGTTATATATCACACATAAGTCGTTCTCACATAATTTGACACACAGCAGGTTAAAATTTAAGATGTCCACATATCCACATTAATTTTGTCAAGATGGACAATATATTTGGCTATTACATTTTCCTAGGTGATTCCATCGAATCTGACATTTCCACGATCATATGCCTTATTTCTTTGAATGCTTCTTCGTTTCCAACCATATGTAAGGTGCATTTACTATCAGCTATCTAGTCTTCCTTGATTTCTTTACTCTTGAGGCATACCTACATAAATGTTGTGACATTCATGCTTTTGGTACGTATATAATATCTCATATGTCGGGGATAGTTAGCACCAACTATTTTAAATATCACAAATATTCAAAGATTTCTCAAACTTCGATTTTGAAAACCATAATTTATTAGATAATAGGTATTTTGGTTTTCTTAGAACCTTTGATGTTCAAACTAGCAGTTTCGCATATATTGTTTTTTATAGTAGTCATAGTAAAAATCATTGTTTCTTATTGGATAAATCTTTTGTTATGTTGGTAAAAAGCTATTTAGATAAAAAAAAATTTATAAAATTGATATGTGTTTCTCCTTGGGTAATAGTTGTAAGATCTTAAACATCATCGAGAATGTTTCTCTTTGCATACCCAATGCAATTCATAGTGGTATAAATTGTTTTGAGGTTTTTCTATCCTTATGGATGTTTTAGTGTTTACACTAGAATCTTAGGTAATACCTCCTTTGCATTTGTTTTATCATCTATTACTTCCTTAGCTTTAACTAATATAATAAGCCGGGTCATACTAGAAAATGTTTTAAATAATCATCCGTGAATTCTAAACCACGTTTATAACTTTATGGTTTTTGTGCTCTTAGTATGTCATCCAAAATCTCATTATTTTGTTTTGTTTCCAAAATCTCATTATTTTGTTTTGTTTCCAAAATCTCATTATTTTGTTTTGTTTCCAAAATCTCATTATTTTGTTTTGTTTGTTGTCTTGAATAGTTTTTTGGTTTTCTTTCGAAGAAATATTTTCCGTTTTAAAATTTTTATTCTTGAAGAAGCATTTTAACAAACAATAATAGAAAAAATTTCTTTTTCAAGATCCACAACCTTAATTTTAAGGCAGCATTTTCAAAACATACTTTTCAAATTTTAAATTTGTTTTTTACAAAAGCTTGATTTTGTTAATGACTTTGTTACAAAGATCTCATAAACCATCATGTTGTAATATTGAGTTCGTTTTAAGATTTTTAAGAACCTCCAACTGTTATCTCTTTGTAGCCAATGAGACAAGCTTCCTCTTTTGTTTTGTTTTGCTCTTCTCTACCATCACTCAAAACACCTCGAATAAATGGTTTTGCTTTATTGTATTTTGTTTTGGCTTGGGACATGCATTCAAGAAGTGGTTTGGATAACCCGCACTCAGAATGTAAGTCTTTGCATTTTTGTTTGATGACTTTCTTTCTTCTCTTGGCTTTCTTACAAACTTCCTTATTATTTTGAAAATTTTATTGAATTGCTTTACTACCATGGCATATTCTTCTTCTTCATTCCTTATCTTAAATTGCTCATGGTCATCATTAGTTGATGTTTTGAATATCTTGGATTTTAGAGTAATTGATTTCTTCTTCTCCTTTATCATTATGGAGGTTTCTTCATCTTATTCTATGATAATATCATATACCTTGAGATTCCATCAACCATCTATAAAATTTGAAATCCTATCAATTTACCAATTTATCTAAATATCTTATTAAGCATGTAATCAGGCTTAAGTTATTCTTGTTATTTCCAAGATAATAGTTAATTATTCAAAAAATTATGTTTTTAAATCACCCATCATTCTAGACATATTATTTACCTTGATCTTCCAAGTTAGTAAGAATTTTAGACTTGAATGGATGGTCGTAATTGTTGAAGTTAAATCGGACTTGATTTTTCACACTTGATGACTAGCTAAGTGTTTAAAGACTTGTATGGCAACTTATGGTCGCAAGTTATAATTTTAAGTCATCGTCAAAACAATAAATTATAATTATCCATTTGATTTCTTTTAACTAATTGTACATATACTCTTTTATACATGCAAACATTAAAGTGATCTCAACTTACATGTGGGCATATGTGTGTATACATACGTACATATATATAAGGACGGGTTATATTGAGAGCGCCTATTTTTGTGAGAACTATAAAAAAATTTAAACATGTATTAAATAGTTCTATTATTTACACATATTTACACATGTGTAAACATATTTAAGAGAATGTTCTCACAAACATAAATGATAAGTTGAATGTTATAGGAACTCTAGAAACTTTTTCTTACATGTGTTTACACATGTGTAAATTAGTCTTAGTTTTTACACATGTGTGAAAAATAAGTGTTCTCATAAAAACTTTAAGTTCTCATATTATGTATATATGTAAATTTAAAATTGTAAAAAACTTTACGTCAATGCAAGTTTTTCAAAAATAAAAACAAAAATAATATATATATATATATTATATATATATATTATATATAATATATATATATATATTATATATATATATATATATATATATATATCACATATTTGAAGTTGTAAGACTAACATCAGTATTAACTTTTATATATTTGCAAATTTACATGTTTACATAAAATATTATAATCTCGCATTTGTTCAATAATGTTGCTCAAACAAAAAATTATGGTTTTGATTGATCGTGACGGGTTTTTGCATGTTCTCGTAATAATATAGGGTTCCCATTTAAACTTATATGTATATAAATAATATATGGTTCAACTAAAAGAGGGAAAAACTTACAAAACCTAAAAAGGATATTGAAACACTCATAACGGCCCAAATGAACTTCGATTTAACTAATTCTAAAGATGTTTGAACCGACTCATTAAACTCAATATTCTTACCTTTAAGGATTAAAATTTTAGGGTTTAGGTTTTAGGAATGTTTTCAAAACTAGATCAGACAATAAACCAGTCATTTACTAGTTGACCAGTTCGACTGAATTTAAAAACCGTATGACGTCATATAAACATTTTATATACGTTTTTAATATATAAATATAAAACTAAAAAATAATCATATGTTTAACACTCCAATTTCTTGTCCAACCTACCTGTTGAACCTATTAAAATCCAAAAAGTAAAAAATATCAAAAATTCGGGCCAAACTTGTTCTTGGTCCAACCAACGAACCGATCCAAACCAGTTGGTTCATTGTTCAAAAAACGAGTTGGGATGGATTAGACTAATGGCCCAACCGAATTCTAGTTTGAAGGTTCAAATAGTCTGGTCTGCTTCGAGTCAAACAACATTGGCTTTTAGGCTTAGGGTTCAGCTTTTAAAATTTTGGTTTTCTTTGGAGGCTGAGATTAGGTTTCTATAGGTGAGGAAGTGAATTTAGGTTTTTTTAGGGGGGCGAGGTTGGGGTGGGGTTTAGCTTTTTAGGGGTGAGAGTCGGTTGTAACAAGCCAATTTAAAAAATAGCTGAAATAAGTTAGATAAGAATTAATTTGGATTGGTTGTGAGTGTTTGAAAATCCTTTTTAGGATTTTTAAGGTTTTTATTTAACCATCCTTATGTATATTTACAACACACACTTACTTATATATCAATAAGATATTTTCAGTCATGGCTTGCCTACAAGGAATCAAGTTGGATCAAAGGTCTACTTTTTATGTGCTCAATGTTTCTTCTAGGAAGGTAATTTCCTTTTTGTTTGATTTTATTTTAGATTCACCTAAAATGTTCAATCCTTTAATAAACACACACACACACACACACACATATATATATAATATATATATATATATATATATATATATATATATATATTATATATATATATATATATATATATATATATATATTATATATATATATATATATATCACTAATTAGGACTTTGTTCTTGAATTCAAAAATGTGACCATTAAATTCCTTATTAATTAATTCATGCATATTTAAAGAGTTGATTTTTTATTGTAGCAATATGTATGGCCAACTTTATAATTTCTTAAAAATTTAATAGTACTAATAACATTGCAGAATAGAAATTTTACCACAAATTAGCATACATGTTTACCGAGAATGAAATGTGTGTAGTTTGAGTAACGAGCACCGACGATATTAATAGTTTATAACAAAACCAATAGAATGAAAGTGAAATTTTTAAAGAAAACATTTAAAATGTGATAAATTATTCATATGTACATAAACTTTGTTTCCAATATATAAACCTCCAAACAACTTTCATAAATAAACCTTAATTTTTATAGGATATATTAAATGTTGGTTTTTGCAAAATGTTGGAGTATATCCTCCAACATAATTACATTTCATAACAAATACGGGGTTGCTTTATTTTTACACTTACCATCTTCCTAAGTATTTGAAATATTCATTGTCAAAACTCATCATTCAATTTTTTCAAATTACTAAACTTCGTATTTGTTGAATTTTATAAGTCTCCAAACAACATTTAATTCTTATATCTTACCTCATTGTAGATAACCTTTATTTCATAAACATTATGGAGTAATGAGAACTTATAAACGAAGATCATAGATTGCAAAAGAGCATGTGACTTTATATTCAATCGCCTATAAAGTAGTAAACTTTCTCAAATGTAATAGATGAACAATGATTAGTAACAAAATAATAGTCAAATCAAATGAACTATAGATAAAGCTAATCAGTGCTCTAAATAAAAAATAAAAGATTGGCTACGAATAAATTATACCTCATTATAGAGAACCTTCTACAAACTAAAAGTTCTACATTACATAAACATTATGGATGAATTAGAACATTTTAAGATATTTCAAATTTAAACCTGAAAATCATAGATAGTAAAAGAGCATGTGGCTTTAATCAAATATATAAATACTTACCTACAAGTGGTAAAGTCTCTCAAATGTAATAGATGAACAATAATTGATGACAATAATACCCAAATTAAATGATCTATTAATAAACCCTAACGGGTGTTCTAAATGACAACAAAATATTGGCTACAAATACATTTAAAGGCTAAAACGATCAACGAGAAATGAACCAATTTGCATTAAGATGATGGAGATTGAAGATGAACAACAGAGAATCAAGATGACTATATCGAGAAATAGATAGAGAGAGAAAGGAGTGTGTGTGTGAGTGAATCAACTAACTAAACACTAATCCCTTAATACGAAAAATATATATACTTCACAAATGATCAATAGCAACTCTTAACTTTCCTTTTTATGCAGTAGTAACCCCTTAACTTTATCAAGTAGCCTGAAAATAAAACAAACATAAAATAAGAGACATATATACAAAGTTTACTAATTGAATTGTATCAAGTGTGTAATTTTAACACTCCCTCTCACTTAAATCGATAAACATATCTAATAAGTTTAACCTGTCACATAACAACTCACGCTAAGTGACCAGAAGACCTTTAGTAAAATGCAACCATTGTTGTTTAGAATTCACAAAAATCTGTTAAAAATCCAAGCTATGATTTTCTCCCTATAGATATCTAGGTCGTGTTCAAAATGCATAGTTCTATCTTCATGGACAAGATTAGCAGCTATTGAAATAGCTACATTATAGTCACAAAACATTTTCATTGGAAAAACATAAGTCGGATCCAGCTCTTTGAACAATTTAGAATACAAAGAACCTCACATGAGGTAGTGCACATAGCACAGTAATTTGTTTAGATTGACCTCAATGCACTCGTTAAGAGCTCCCCAACTTCTCAACAAAATTTTGACCTTTCTATTCACGTAGCACATATTAATGCCAGTTTTGAATATTCAAACCATTTATTCATTTTGAATGTATTAAACATATTCACCTTTCGAATTTGAGCTAAATATCTATTTGAGAAGGTAGTTCCAAAGTAAGCAACACTTTGTTAACATTCGCTTCTCGTTCCAATTATTCTTCGTAAAACAGCATTCGAAGATTGCCTATAATTAAATTAATATAGAAGATGGTTTGTTCTTAAATATAGGGTAGGGAGAGCACATGGACAATTGAGTTATTTGGGATAATACACGAATGCCCCCTTTATATAGCCAATTGACTTACCGTTGCAACCCCTAGTGTAAAGCTATTGTTGTACGTAATGGCTTGTATGCTACGTGGCTAACACGTGGCTTAGTATGCTACATGGTGTGATGTGTGGCATGCAACACTAACCCGTTGCAGTCCTTGACGGCCATCTTGTAATCGCACAATCAATGATTTATCTGTTAGGCATTTTTATAGATTTGATGCATGAAGTACATCATACACTCCATTCATTTCTTCTAGAAGCTCAAGCTAATAAGTCACACTCCAACTCTTCTTTTTGTTATTTTGAAGGGTCCTATATAGTGTCGACATTGTTTTCCTTTCATTCCAAATCTTTCCACACCTTTCCATGGAAATACCTGCGACCGACATAACTCCTCCGACAACTTTATATTGTCTTTAGTTGTTCTCTTATTTGAAACACTTTTTAGTCATTTCTTGAACTATTATAGGTCAAAATATTTGACTTTCTCTTGATTTCATTCTAACACACAATGTATGACACATTTTACCATACAAGGCTTTAAATGTTGTAGCTTGGAAACTTGTGTGATAACTATTATTATCATAAAATTCCATTAGTGGTTAGAAAAATCATCCCATGATCAACCAAAATCTATCACACAAGGCCTTAACATATCTTTCAATGTTTGAATTGTTCTTTTGTTTTACCCATCGGTTTAAGGATGATAGGTAGTGCTAAGATTCAATCATGTTCCAAACACCTTCTAAACAGTTTGGAAGACTTAAGATGTGAAATGACTATCTCTATCTAAAACAATAGATATTGTCATGACATGTAATGTTACTATCTTATTCACATATAACTATGATATATTATCCATGTTATAACTCTTTTAATAGGTAGGAAATGAGTAGACTTAGTGATTTATCAATATTTAACCCAAATAGTGTCATTCCCGTGATTGGTTCGAGGAAGCTTTATAATAAAATCCATGGTTATCATTTTCTATTTACATACAAGTAATTCGAGTTAAATGAGTAACCTAAACGTTTTGATGTTCTACTTTAACACGAGAACATGTAACACAATTTGCTACGTACGATGCAATGCTCTTTTTCACACCTATCCACCAATAGTTAGGTTTCAGGGTTTTGTACATCTTATCACTTCTTGGATGCATTCTATATTTTGACTTATAAGCTTGTTCAAAAATATTGTCCTTTAAATCACTAGCTACACGCACTCAAATTCATTTAATTATTTTTAGTAGTTCATCGTCTTCTTTGATGAACTGATCAGTCATTCCTTTCATCCCTTCATCTTTATAAATTCTTCTGATGCTAACTTTTAAGAATTTATCAATTGATCTATATTTAGTTTCAAATTAGTACTTAAATCACAAACTCTATTTGACTTCTCGCTTATTTATTTTGCTTATAGCATCAACTACTATATTTGCTTCCCTTCATGATAGCAAATTTCATAATCATAGTCATTCAGTATTTGCATCTATCTTCGTTTCTCATGTTAAGTTCTTGCTGACCAAAGATATATTTTAAATTTTTATAATTAGTGTAATCTTTAAACATAACTCCATAGAGATAGTAAATCTATAATTTTAAAGAAAAGGTTATGGTGCCTAACTTAAAATCATGACTTGTATAATCCTTTTCATATGCTTTCAAATAGCAAAAACATAAGAAACAACTTTGTTTCTTTAAATTAACAAACATCCTAAACCGACAAGTGAGGCAACATAGTAAATCACAAAGTCATCACAATGATATGGAAACACAAAGATTGATGCATTTACTAATCTTTCTTTCAAAGCTTTAAAAGTTTCATCTTGTTTTGATTCCCATTCATACTTCACAAATTTTCAAGTTAAAGATGTAAGACGGATAACATTTAAGAGAAATTTTGAACGAATTGGTTGTAATATCTTACTAACCCAAGGAAACTTCATACTTTAGATGGAGATTTCAGGATTTCCCTTTAATGATAGCTTCAGTCAAGAAAGGATGTACTTGAATACCTCTTTCGTTAATGTCATGTCCAAGAAATTGTACTTCTCTAAGACAAGCTCACATTTTGAAAATTTTGCGTACAATTTCCCGATTCTTAGTAATTCAAGTAGACATGTGAGATGATTTGCATGCTCATCTTGATTCTTTGAATAGATGACAATATTATCTATATACATAATCATAACATTATCTAGATAAAGTTTATAGATACGGTTTATGATATCAATAAAAGCTACGAGAGCATTGTGAGTCTAAAACGCATAATAGTAAAGTCACAATGTTTTTATTTGGTTCTACAAGTAGGTTAGGAATTTCTTCTTCTTAAACTTTGAGTTGATGATAGCCAGATCTAAGGTTTATTTTATAAAAGTAACATGCTCCTTGAAGTTGATAAGATAATCATCTATTCTTAAGAACTTGTACCGATTCTTAATGGTTGGTTAAGTCAATTCTTGATAATGAATGCACATACGCATCGATCCATCCTTCTTTTTAACAAAAATATGGAGCTCCCCAAGGTGAATAACTCTGGGGTATGAATCTTTTCTCTAACAATTTATTGAGTTGGTGCTTCAAATCCTTTATCTCTCTCGAGCCTAATCTATACAAGGCTTTAGCTATAGGTGTTGTACCGGGTATTAGATTAATCCTAAATTCAGTTTCATGATTAGGAGGAATTCTTGGTAAATCATTTGCAAAGACATCAGCAAATTGAAGACTCATTTTAGAAGAGAGGGTAGAAAGAATAGAGAGATTTGAGTTATTTGGGTTCATACCCAATGCTCTATTATGTAGGCTTCTGACTGTCCATTTCGTCCTATAATGTAAAGCCATTGTGGATTGAAGTAGCTTGGTTTGTTGCGTGGCTGACATATGTAAGGACCACATCAATTCTCATCGTCTTTTGCCATTGCAGCCCATAACAGAATTGTGTTGCGATCTACAATGTGGCCACTTCTTAGATTTTTATGCTTAGTCACTAGCCACGTGTCAATATCTAAGTGATCCTTACCTTCTTTGTTGCAACCCATAACACTATTTAGTTGACTCATCGGCCATTTCGGCCACAACATATTTCCGTTGCGGTTTACAATATTAATTTTTTCTATCGAAGTTGTTCCATACTTTAAGATACCAAGATCTTTGATTAGAAAATCGGTACTTGTCCTAATAGGTTGGTACATGTCATCAAAGCCCATAAGAAACTACATTAACTTTATTAAGTGGTTAAATTCATTAAATTCAATTGAAGCTCAACAAGTGCACAAAGGCAACAAAATCATAACATCAAATTGTTTACACGTAGTATTAAGCATGTGATAATACTCTGATATAGTACTATCATTATGAATAAAAGATTTTTTTATAAAGATTAAACACATAATATCCATCCACCTTATCATAAGTTTCTTTCAAACATGTCTACACTTTACAAGCAGGTTTTGAAAACACTAGATCCAAATATAATTTATCAAAATAGAATTCAGAATCCAAGATAGTATAACAAAGTGGATTTAACACATGTTTTATGAAGAAACCTAATTTTATTCCTAACTCCAAGATTTAACTATATAGAACTAACCTAGACAAAGTAGTTTCCTATTTCTTTTAACCTTACGCTTACAATAGTTAAGGTGTTAGAATCATTTAGATAAAAAGACGAGGATTGTTCACATCTAACATACTAATTAATGTTTTGTTATTAAGCAAAGCACTTGAACTAGTTGAACCGCTCATGATTACAAGAATTCAAAAACCACACAAAGCAATGAAATATTGAAAAAGCACAAAATCACATGCATAGGATCAACCATGGTAAGAGCGAAGTTATCACACCACTATAATAAGAGATAAAGGATCAACCGGGGAGTTTATAATGCGACAGTCAACAAAATATTTAACACAAGTGAATCCATAGAGATAACACACAAGAATATTACAAAAAGGTACCCCCTAACTCGATCAATAAATGCCTATCCACAACAATTATTGTGAAAAATGGTAAAGAGATGAGGATACAATGTGGTTGCCCTATTCTAATGTATTCCAACACTTTTCAGGTTCGCAACCTTTAAGGGTTACAAACCACAAAGATAAACAACAACAATAAGTGACTAACCTTCTAGATTACAACGTCACCTACACACTTCAATAAATGATAATCATGAAGTAGGTTTTGTTTAATGCTATGATTTTTCTAATGGCAGCTTAAAAGAATCACGCAACAAACTGTATTCCAATGGAATGAATAGTCACAAAAACACAGAGTGCCATAATAGCTAAGAGTCCAAATACCTTGAGTTTCAAGATGGAAAACCCTAAATCAAAGCAACCATAATAACCAGAGCCAAAGATATTAATGAGTTGTTTGATAATTTTTAATAATTAAGTGTTGAACCAATAAGAGGTCTGAACCATTAAGAGGTCTGAATTATTAAAAGCTAGTATATCGTTTAACTATTCAAAAGCAAATGTCTGACCAATTCAGATAAAACGTGTTAACCATTCAGCATTAGACTTTTTAACCATTCGACATTAGTATAATGTTTAACTATTCAAAAGAAAATATCTAAAACCATTCAGACATTTGGTCGCGAAACAAACAGTCTGAACTATTAACTGTTGAATCATTCAGACATCTAAAATATTAAGAAGATGATTCAAATATTATCAAACAACCACTAAGGGTATCAATGCTAGAAACCCTAGGTACACCACAAGCAAGGAATATAAGAAAAGATCAATAATATCAAGTTGCAACTTGATACAATATAAACATTCTCAAATGTAACAGACGAACAATGGTTGATGACAAAATAAATCTTGAATCAAACGATCTACAAAATAAACCCTAACCGTTATATTGAACAACAAACTAAAGATTGACTACAAATACATCAAAGACTAAGACAATCAACGAGAATTTAACCAATCTACATCATGATGATGCAAATTTAATATTTATGGCATAGAATAAGATGACTATATGGGTTACAAAGAGAGCGTATGTGAGAGACAAACAAGGAGTGTGTATCAACTAACTTAACCCTAATTCCTAATATGGTGAATATATATACTCTATAAAAGATCAGCAATAACCCTCAACTTTCCCTTATGTGCAGTAGTAGCCTTGTTATCAAATAACCTCAAAATAAAAAAATTAAAATAAGAGACGTATATCACAAAGTTTACTAATTCAATTGTATAAGGGTATAATTTGTGAAAAGTTACTCTTATGATCCCTATCAAGAGTGGTGATCCCTACAAATAGTGTTAGACAAAGAATTTGATTCTAACACATGAGATGCTAATATTATCTTTTAATTATAATGTGTACACACACGCCTCTGTAATAGTTGTATAATTTTATTTCTTTCTTGTTATTATAGAATTTATTATCTTACGGTACTAAAAAGAGTTGACGTTAAATAGTCTTTTCTTTGACCTTTTACAGTCTTCCTTCAATGGCATACATCATTTTACAGTTCTACAAGTTGTCAGCAGAAGAACTCAATAGAGACCCATTATACTTTGTGTTGGTGAAACGTGGTAAAGGGTAAGAAAGAAATTAATTTACATGACTATAGTTCATCCACACAAATGTCTATATATATTCAGATTGTAACACATAATAACTAATAACGTGTTGAATAATAATTTAACTAGATATATTGGGGGATGAAAAGAAAATCTTTTCTTTCATGATAAACTAGATAACATGTTCCTTTTTTTATTTATAAATAATAACTTTTTGATATATTTATCTATGAAGAAATTATGTCATAGTATCAAGATTATTCGTCTATAATTTAGATATAGGAATATAAATATATTATTCCTATATTGAGAAAAAAATAACTTTTAAACCTACTATATTTATACCATACTAGCGTTAGTAAACCCGTGTATTACACGGGTTAAATAAATAAAATATTAAATACAACAAAATTTTATTAATTATAAAATGATATTATAAAATATACGATTAAAATTACATATGTGTAAAAATTATAAGTAATAAACAATTATATCAAATTTTTATCATTTTTTGTATGAGAAAACCTCTAATATGTACATGAGTTAAATTTTAAATAAATAACCTAACGTGACCTTAAAAAAATAAAATATTGACTAATCTCATCTCGAGTAATTGTAAATGATCAAAACGTAAAATATAATGTTGTAAGTAAAAATTGCTTGGAAATTTACTAAAGAAAGAGTCTCGTAGAAAGAAGGGTCCATAATAGTTTTTCGTACTAATTATAACATATAATCATACAAATATTTAGTTGAATTCACTATTAAATTTACGTGCACATAATAATACAACTAAATATGAACAATGCAAAAATCAATCAAAAGAACCTTTTAAATTTTAAATTAAAAAATGACTACTCTATACCTTAATAAACTTGATTAAAGATTTCTATAGTAATAAAAAATATTATAATAAAACTAAATCAAAAGTAAACAGAAAAAAAGTTATCTAATAAATTAAAGAAACCACTTATAAAATAAAATATTTATTTCTAATGAAATAAGAACATGTTTCAAAAAATAGTTAAAAACATCTTAAATTTTGGAAAATAATAATTTTATTGATGGTAACAAATAAAAAAAGATGATAATGAAATAAAAGACAATTGAAAATATTGATGTCTATATTATCGTTTTTAATTGTATTTTATTTTAATTTCTAAAACTAATTCTTTGTTTTTACTAATAGTAGTTTCTATAGAAAAATATATAAAATATTATAATTGGTGTGTTTTTAAGTGGTACTACAATTTTAATGTAAACAATTATTTTAAAATTATGATTTAAGACTTATTTTGTCTTTCAAAAAATAAAGATTTGATAAGAAGATAATTTAAAAATTTACTAATAGAGTTTGTTAACAGTAAAAGTAAGAGATATATGTTATTTAGTTTAGAATGGAATGATTTTAATTTATATTCTGTTACTTTTGGAAACAAAATGTGTATTTAAAAATATTAATACAAAATGGTATATAATTCTTTTGAGAGTGAAAATATTTATTATTAAATGTCAAGTTGACATATAACATTAGATGTGTTTACAAAATGACATGTACCAATTATAATTATCCTTTTATTAGAATAGTAGGATATATAAAGTATCTCATACTATAGTATCATAGGTAATAATCACATACAGTATTATTTGTAATCACAAATCAAATTAAAATCAGGAAAATTAATCCATTGAATTCGGATTCATTCATCATTACCTTGAATTTATTAACACAATCATCTTGTGGGACTCTTTGACGGTGTACACTTCTCCTAAAATACATCTACAACTCATCCATCGTTAACTTCTACAACTCGTCCACCATAACCAATTCGTTTTTGTCAACTTTAAAAACCAAAAATGTATATGTTGTAGTTATTTGAATGTGTTTAGTCATTTAGTTGAATGATTTCATCAGTTTTTTCGTTTTCTCATTGTAGATGATACTAGTTCTACATATATGTCGTATAATATGCTATATATATTAAGTGCACTCATCCATACACATAACATATATTTAGTGTACTCATCCATGGAGACGATATACGATTAATATTACTTATTCATGATATTACATATTTAATTTTACTTATTAATTTTACTCATCCGTATCGTGAAATTTACATATTTAATTTACTTTATTTATTTAAGATGCGAGGGCTCTTTACTATTTTTTTATTTGGTTGCATTTTATCATCTATTTATTTATTTACACCTAACTTTTTGTAATGGTATGTAATGTATTGGTTTAGGGATGATATTAAGGGACTTTCGGTGGTTGCTGCGAGAGTAATCTTTTCTATTCTAATCTTCTATATGCTTGGAGTTCTGAGTTATACGATTCTTGTTGATATATATATTACTCCAGATATGAATAAGTAAGTTTTTCCATCTCTAATATGTGAAATTCCTATATCCTCGTAAGAAACTTTTCATTAATAAAACATTAACTGCTTACAGGTGTTTAGTATCAAATGTGATCGACATCCATGTCCACTTTGCGGCTATATCGGTAGGTTTTGGTAGGATCTGGTAAAGACACACCAACCTTTTAATTCCAAATCAAGTTTTCACAGAGCATGTCAGTGACCATAATATCAGGATCGACTTAACGTTTTTTAGGGCCACAATCGAAACTAAATAAATGGGGCTTTACAAAAACAATTCTAAACAAAGGCAACAAAATTGAAAAGCAACCTAATCAATTTTTTTAAACAAAAACGATATATCAAAGAAAATCTGATATGCTAACCTTAGTCCTTAGTCCTTAAAAGTTGATTATTTTTAAAAAAAGCAAAACAAAGGCTAGCTTATGTCAATTACTTTTTAGTTGTCACACATTAATCAAAGAAAACATTATATGAGTCATATGATTTGGCTCTCATATGATATGTATGCATATCTTCAACCTATCATTCAGCATGTCCGACACATTAACGGTGTCTGAATGCAATGTCAAACATGTTTGTGTACCGATGTTAATGGCATCACTACTTAAAGGCCACTATTATTATAATGCTAATCTACCCTACTAATCACTCTTTGCACTTACCCTGTTATTCTTAAACACTTGTACAATACGTGTCACCTCTATTAGTATCTTATGTCACCTCTATCAAACATTGATTTCTCGATATTAAGCTGTTAGTTTATCTATCTTCGTATATCCCTACAATTTCATAAAATTGTATGAGAAAAATAATTGTAAATTGCAATTACACCTCCATTTTGGACTAGTAAATTTAACATAATAACCTTTATATAATTTACATTAAATATAAGCATGAGACATAGAATAATGAAACAAAATAATATAATATAGGGAGAATCTCATATATACCTTTATAAACTTTCAAAAATATCATATATACCTAAACAAAATTTAAAATATAATATATATACCCCTATAAAACATTTAAATACCCTTAGTAAAATTTTCAAATATCAAATATGTTCAAATCAAATTGAAAATATCATACACACCCCTAAAACTTCTTGAATATCATATATACCTTTATAAAACTTTACAAATATTAAATATATCGAAACTAAAATTAAAATATCATAGATAGCGTTCTCTATAACTACAATATCATATTTTCTCATATTATTTATTTTATTAAGAATAAATTATAATATATCCATTCAAATACTTTTTATAATTTAAAATCTAATATTTTAAAAATTTTCATATATGTATGTATGTGCTTACGTATGTACGCATGTATGTACGCATGTATGTACGCATGTATGTACGCATGTATGTACGCATGTATGTACGCATGTTTGTACGCATGTATGTACGCATGTATGTACGCATGTATGTACGCATGTATGTACGCATGTATGTACGCATGTATGTACGCATGTATGTACGCATGTATGTACGCATGTATGTACGCATGTATGTACGCATGTATGTACGCATGTATGTACGCATGTATGTACCCATGTATGTACGCATGTATGTACGAATGTATGTATGCATGTATGTACGCATGTATGTACGCATGTATGTACGCATGTATGTACGCATGTATATACGCATGTATGTACGCATGTATGTACGTATGTATTGTTGGGTTTGTTGGACCATTTTTATAGTTGTTTAACCTTTTAAACCAAGAAAAACACATCGGAAACAAACCTTAATATTAGGTTTTGTAAACTGAAAATCAAGGCACATAACTCAATATCAACAAACCCAAGAACATAGGATCAAATATAAGTGTATAAACTAGCTATCAAGAAGAAATAACAACCAAAAACAACACATACAAATTAACTTTGTAGAGCTGCTGAAAAACATGAAAAGATGAGAGAATGAGGTTCTTGAACGACCAAAACACCAAGGAGAGGTGTCCTCAAGCTTCCACACCTACAAGCATCAAGCAAAGCACCATGTTGTTAGGATTTATACACCAAAACCAACCCAAAAAAGCTGTTGAAAACCCTTTTAGCCGTGAATCTCTCTTCCAAAAGAAAGTGTTTGGTTCTTGTGGTTTTGGATGCAAGAGAGAGATAGAATAAGATTGAATGTGTAACTAGTTAAGAGTGTGTTTTGTACCAAGAAACAAAAGGCACACACCCCACTTAAGGGGCGGCCGAATTGTTTCTTCAAAATGGGGTTTCCCCCCCAAAACTAAATCACCCATTTAGATAATGTTAACTAGTCACTAATTGAGTTATATAATTAACCTTTTAATTGTATAACTCATACACTCCTTTATTATTTGATGTTATTTAACTAACTTAAATAACATCACAAACAATACCTATGAACAAAATATCTCTATATGTTGTTCAATCTCATATGCAACTTATTTAGAAAAGCCATTTTCTAAATTAGTGTATTTATTTAATTGCATGATCATATCATCAACTAAATATTAATGGTGTTTGCTAAGCTTGTTATTGGGTATGACCCGACTTGGATCATAACGTACTAACCACATCAATGTTCTATGTGTCTTGGGCATAACGAATCCAACAATCTTCTACTTGCACAAGATTAATAGAAGATTGATGCAAGCAGTAAATACCGCCTAACAACGGTTTACTACCCTTAATATGCATGACGAAAAGCCATTTAATAACATCATGCCCTTCAAGTTTCCAACTTGAAATGATTTAGGTGAATCAATCATTTATCCTTTTGTTACAGATGTCATGTTAAATCAAGGACACAAAATGATCATTCCTTGTTGATTTAACTTAATCACGTCTTAGACATCTTGCTCTCAACAAATAAAAGGAACAAATTCCATCTTGACACATACGTTTCTCACAATCACCTCGTGTCACACCTGAACATAGCCTTATGTACTGTCCATTATTTCAGAGTAGTGAAGAACTAGCTCAAGGTATAACACTTTGGTGAATATCAAAACTCAATATGTATCTCAGGTTAGAGGATACCAAATGATATTCACCTTTACTCAAATTCACTTATGATCAATCTAGAAGATTCCATGTAGTAAAATTTGAGATGCGAGTTAGTCCAATATTCGTATCCTACAAATATCTATGAACTTTGGTAGCAACCAATTGCTCTATATTCATGCTTTATGAATATTCACCAATCCATGTTCATAATAGTCTTACGTTCATATTTGTTCCCACAAACATGACCGACTACGGACATTTAGAATAAAAACATATTTATATATATACATGCTAAAAGGAACATAACTCAGAATATCGCAGATATATAAAGAGTTGAATATTACATTGTTCCAAACCTTTAAATACTAAACAGGTCAGCTCCAATCACTAGAATATCAAAGTCCTAAGGCACAAGTATGACTTTCATGCTTTGTCCTTTCAAGTATGTACGTATGTATGTATGTATGTATGTATGTACGTATGTATGTACTAATGTATGTACGAATGTACGTATGTACGTATGTACGTACGTATGTACGTACGTACGTATGTATGTATGTATGTATGTATGTATGTATGTATGTATGTATGTATGTATGTATGTATGTATGTATGAATGTTCCTGAGCTGCTAATGATCGGTGATAATTTCTTTATCCATGCATGTTCCTGAGCTGCTAATGAGGCAGCTATGTATTCGGATTCTGTAGTGGACAATGCTACCACGTCTTGTTTTAAACTCTTCAGGACAGTACCCCTCCATTCATAATGACACATCCCCTGATTGTGATCTAGAATCATCTCGATCATTTTGGAAGCTCGCATTCATGTAACCCTTTACAACGAGTTCCTCTTCACTAGACCCGTATATTAGAAACGTATCCTTAGTCCTCCTAAGGTATTTCAATATACTTTTAACAGCCATCCAATGGCTATTACCTGGATTCTACTGATATCTGCTTGTCATGCTTAACGCGCATGACATGTCCAGTCTAGTGCATATCATCGCATACATGATGAATCCTATAGCAGACACATATGGGATATCCTTCATTCGATCTTGCTCATCCTTTGAGCTTGGACATTGAGATGTACTCAATATTGTCCCTCTTTGAATAAGTACCATACCTTTCTTAGAGTTTTCTATCTTGAACTTTTTCAAGACTTTATCAATATATGCACTTTGGTTTAGACCTATCAACCGCCTTGATCTGTCCTATAGATCTTTATTCCCAAAATATAGGCGGCTTCACCGAGATCTTTTATGAAAAACAACTTCTAAGCTAGGTTTTAACACCTTCCATGGTTGGAATATTATTTCCAAAAGTAGTATGTCATCAACATACAATACTAGGAATGTAATTATGCTCCCACTAGACATCTTATATACACAAGCCTTGTCAACGTTCTTGATGAAACCAAATTTCTTGATCTCTTCATCAAAATGTTGATACCAACTCCTTGATGCTTGTTTCAATCCATAGATTGATCTCTTTAACTTGCATACTTTATTAGGATCTTGTGGATCGACAAAACCATCAGGCTGAACCATATGGACAGTCTCTTCGAGATGTCCATTAAGAAAAGCGGTTTTGACATCCATCTGCCAAATCTCATAGTCATAATATGCAGCTATGGCAAATAATATCCTAATTGAATTTAGCATTGCCACATGCGAGAAAGTTTCATCATAATCAACCCCTTGAGTTTGAGTGAAACCTTTTGCTACAAGTCTTGCTTTGTAAGTATCCAAGTTTCCATGCATATCCCTTTTCTTCTTCAAAACCCACTTGCATCCAACGGGATTGAAGTTAAGTGGAGGGTCAACCAATTCCCAAACTTGGTTGTCATACATGGATTGCATCTCTACGTTCATGGCTTCCAGCCATTTGTCACAATCCGAATTGGACATTGCATCATGGTATGTAGTTGGCTCATCGGAATCAACCACATAGCATCCATTCATGAAAAATCCATATCTTTCAGGTGGAATACTAAATCTACCATATCTGCGAACGTTTTGTGTGTATCGATCAACCTCTTGATCATCATCAACAACCTCTTGTTGATTGCTAGTGTCAACCAAACATGTATCGGCTTGTGGATCTTGATCCTCATCAAATTCCATAGTTCTATACGTTATTCCTTCCATAAGAAACTTAGCTTCCAAGAACTCTGCCTTTCGAGCAATAAATACCTTTTACTCTGTAGGATCAAAGAAGTAGTATCCTATACAGTTTTTGGGATATCCAACAAATATACACTTAGTGGATCGACTCTCCAACTTTTTTTAGGTGTTTAGCTTAACATAAGCTTCACAACCCCATACTTTTAAATATGATAGCAATGGAACTCTTCCATGCCAATTTTCAAAAGGTGTCGACCACTTTCTTGGTCGGGGCCATATTCAAAATATGAGCAGGAGAGCAATGTGAAACCCCAAAATGATAGAGGTAGTGAGCTTATAGCCATCAGAGATCGAACCATATCCAATAGGGTTCGGTTCTCCTTTCAGACACACCATTATGTTGTGGGTTCCAGGTGGAGTAAGTTGTGAGACGATCCCACAACTTCTTAGATGATCCTAAAAAGCCTCATTAAGGTATTCACTTCCTCTATCTGAACGAAGAACTTTGATAGTTTTATTGAGTTGATTTTCTACTTCATTCTTAAAGATTTGAACATTTCAAAAGCTTCATGTTTATGTGTCATCAAGTACATAAAAACATAGTGACTATACTCGTCCGGTAAGGTAATGAAGTATCTTTCACTATTTCTAGTCATGTCTTAAAAGGACCACATACATCCGAATGTATGATTCCCAATAAGTCTTTTGCCCTCTCGTTAGTACCATTAAAGGGCGACTTGGTCATCTTACCTTCTAATTAAGATTCACACTTATCAAATGAAACATTTTCATTTGTTTTCAAAAGACCATTCTTTTGAAGTGTTTGAATTTATCTTGTTTGTTTGTGACCAATACGACAATGCCAAAGATAAGAATCACTTAAACCCATTTTAAGTTTCTTGGTGCTTGTTTGGTATAGTGAGTTATCAAAGGATGAATTATCATGAACCAATTCATAGATACCATTAAAAGACATAGCCTTAAAATAAAACACATCATCATACAAACATAATACCATTTTTAACAAACTTTAATTCATAACCACATTGTTTTAAAAGGGAAATAGAAATTATGTTGCTAGTCAAACTAGGAGCATACACAATATTCTTAAGAAAAACTTTCAAACCATTGGAAAGTTTCAAAATATAGTCTTCTTGGGCTTCGACATCAACTTTTGCTCCATTGCCCATGTAGAGACTTGTGTCTCCCTTCTTGAAGTGGTATTTCTTTTGAACCCCTACAACAAATTGCATATGTGAGTTCCACATCCGGTATCCAATACCCATGTGTTTGAAGACATAAAATTTAAACCAATATGAATCATGAAAGTTATACCTAAGGTTTGCCAACATCCCTTGTTTCTCAACTCTTTGAGATAGGTTGGACAATTCCTTTTCCAATGTCCTATCTCACCACACTCAAGGCATGGATCGTTCTTCGTTAACTTAGGCTTTGGAGGTTTCGCTTAGCCTTTCCTTTCCCCTTTCCTTTGATGTCCTTTCCTTTGGCAATATTTTCTTTGGGATCGGGGAATGGCCTTTTCTTATTTCCTCCCTCATTGATCGAGAGAACAGGTAGAACCTTTCTACCCATCCCTGCCTTGGCTTTTTTGACCATTGCGTGAAGCTCACCAATGTTCTTGTCCTACGCGTTCATATTGTAATTCATTATGAACGTCTCAAACCTTTTAGTTAGGCCATAAAGGATCAAATTTGTGGCCAGCTCTTTTGAGACGAGGCAATTAAGCCTCACGAGGCGATTAACATGTCTTTTCATCTTAAGAACATAAGATGATACCGATTTGGTTTCTTCCATGCGACACGCATGAAGTGCTCTAACCGTTTCGAAGCGCTCTACCCTAGCTTGTTGAAGGCATTTCCTTTAAGGGTAATAATGTCATATGCCCCATGATGCTCCAAGTCCTTTTGGAGTTCAGGAATCATAGTTCCCAACATGAGGTAGGAAACCTGCATGGAATCCTCAGTATACTGAAGCCAATCGTTATAGGCCTCAACATCCTCAGGGTCGGGTTGGTCAGGAATGGGATCGTTAAGGACACAGGCCTTTTCTCTTGCTTGAGAAAAATTCTCAAGTTTCGAAAACCAGTCCATAAAGTTATTATGGTTAAGACAATCCCTCTCTACGATGGTTCTTAGTGATAAGGTAGGGACGGTCGGGGTGGTAGCATTGTTGTTTGCGGCCATTTCTACAAAATTTACAAAGTTCATATTAGGATTTCTGAAAATTCATTTTAATCATTAATACCCTTTTCGTGTCTCATAAACAATAATAATTAAAATCTAGAATCCAACGTTACATTTAAATGATGGTTAGGTGACCTTTATCCCATTATTTAAATTAACAAGGTAGTCAACATTTGACAATTGCAACCTTTTGCAACTTCTAGCCTTATAGGATCGGTTAAACATCTTATGTTTAGTTGGCATGTAAAATCCCATCAACACCATTGTACGCCATGCTTCGGTGACCCTATTCACATGGTTTCCAATTCAAGTCGTCCTACTTACACACACGTGTGAGTTTACACATACAAGTGGTTAGGTAACCTTTATCCCACAAATACGTTAAGCCCACCACAAACACACAAGTTCCCTAAAAGTGGTTAGCTGACCTTTATCCCACAAATGGTTCTCAAGTGATTCGAGTGTTGTGTAAAAGGATGGTTTTAAACTTGTTTCCAAAGGGATTTAGTTTCCATCAATTCTAGTTATGAAAACTCTATGTACCTTGTATTTGCATGCTTTCAAATACATGGCACCCTATGGTTCTCTTTTAGTAAAACACCTTTTTATTAAAATCATTAATCTTTTTAATAATCTTTTATTAGTCACTTAATGATATGGAACCATAAATTTTCAGCTTGTTATGTTTGTTAATTAGTTTGTTTTGCACATCAAACAACCATCATATAACAAACACCAAACAAGCATCATCAAACAATCACAAATGAATAACCATAGCCACTAAGTTTACCACACTTTTTTGTCATCACAAGTGTTGTCATTTGGTCTTTCCTAAGGGTTAATCACACACAGAATATGAGATCTCCAATGATCCCCATTTGAAGTTGCATCCAAATGCTTCAAGTCCTTCTCTTTGTGTCTTTCCTTTGTGCTTCCAACTTGTGCATCTTCTTTTAAAAAAATTATATCCTAATCAAAATTTTAATAAAAGAATATACACTTAATCTATCTATTACATCACCATTGAATGAATAAATAAATTACATCCAAATACAAGCACAAAAATATAATATACAACCCATTATGAATGAAATCAACCAAAACAAACATCCATCCAAAACCAAACCAACACAAGGTCAAGGCTAGGCTATGCACCAATTTGAAACAACATATACAACATTCAAGAACCAAAATAAATCCCTATTTGACCCTAAATTTCAGCCAACATAAACCAAGAATTTAGGGTTTTTTTGTCCAAACAAAATACAATCAACCATTTGATATCTTTATTTCAAGGTTTAATCATAAGCATGTAAGATATAATCTTGAAAGATTGGGGATTCATCATAACATCACAAAACAGCCCCTATTAGGTTGTTAAGTCCATAAAACCAATTTTATAAGGACAAAGACAAAAGAAGCTAGTCATCCACATATCTGGTTCTAGATGCCAATGTTGGGTTTGTTGGACGATTTTTATAGTTGTTTATCCATTTAAACAAGAAAAACGCATCGGAAACAAACCTTAATATTAGGTTTTGTAAACTGAAAATCAAGGCATATAACTCAAATCAACAAACCCAAGAACATAGGATCAAATATATATGTATAAACTAGCTATCAGGAAGAAATAACCAAAAAACAACACATATAAACTACCTTTGTAGAGTTGCTAAAAAACATAAAAAGATGAAGAGAATGAGGTTCTGAACGACCAACAACCAAGAAGAGGCGTCCGCAAGCTTCCACACACACATGCATCAAGCAAAGCACCTTGTTGTTAGGATTTGTACAACAAAACCAAACAAAGAAGCCGCTGAAAACACTTTCAGCCATGAATCTCTCTTACAAAAGAGAGAGTTTAGTTCTTTTGGTTTTGGATGCAAGAGAGAGAGAGAAAAGAAGAAGATTGAGTGTGTAACTAGTTAAGAGTGTGTTTTGTTCCAAGAAACAAAAGGCCACACCCCACCTAAGGGGCAGCCGAATTGTTTCTTCAAAATGGGGTTTTCCCCCCAAAACTATATCACCCATTTAGATAATTTTAACTAGTCACTAATTAAGTTATATAATTAACCTTTTAATTGTATAACTCATACACTCCTTTATTATTTGATGGTATTTAACTAAATTAAATAATATTAAAAACAATACCTATTAACAAAATATCCCAATAAGTGTTCAATCTCGTATGCAACTATTTAAAAAACCCATTTTCTAAATTAGTGTATTATATAATTGCATAATCATATCATCAATTAAATATTAACTGGTGTTTGCTAAGCTTGTTATTGGGTATGACCCGACTTGAATCATAACGTACTAACCACATCAAGTTCTATGTGTCTTGGGCATAAAGAATCCAACATGTATTATGTATGTATGTATGTATGTATCTATGTATGTATGTCTGTATGTATGTATGTATGTATGTATGTATGTATGTATGTATGTATGTATGTACGTATGTATGTACGTCTGTATGTATGTATGTATTACGTATGTATCTATGTATGTATGTATGTATGTATGTATGTATGTATGTATTTATGAATGTATGTATGTATCTATGTACGTATGTATGTACGTATGTATGAACGTATGTATGTACGTACGTATGTATGTATGTATGTATGTACGTATGTATGAACGTATGTATGTATGTATGTATGTATGTGTGAACGTATGTAGGTACGTATGTGTGCACGTATGTGTGCACGTACGTCTGTACGTGCGCGGGCACGCACGTCTGTACGTGCGCGGGCACGCACGTCTGTACGTGCGCGGGCACGCACGTCTGTACGTGCGCGGGCACGCACGTCTGTACGTGCGCGGGCACGCACGTCTGTACGTGCGCGGGCACGCACGTCTGTACGTGCGCGGGCACGCACGTCTGTACGTGCGCGGGCACGCACGTCTGTACGTGCGCGGGCACGACGTCTGTACGTGCGCGGGCACGCACGTCTGTACGTGCGCGGGCACGCACGTCTGTACGTGCGGGGGCACGCACGTCTGTACGTGCGCGGGCACGGACGTCTGTACGTGCGCGGGCACGTACGTCTGTACGTGCGCGGCACGTACGTCTGTACGTGCGCGTGCACGTACGTCTGTACGTGCGTGGGCACGTACGTCTGTACGTGCGTGTGTGCACGTAGTCTGTACGTGCGTGTGTACGTAACTATGTACGTACGTGTGTACGTATGTACGTGTGTACGTACGTAGGTACATACTTTCTACGTAGGTCTGTACGTACGTAGGTACGTACGTAAGTACGTACGTACGTGTGTACAGACGTACGTGTGTACGTAGGTAGGTACATAGTGTGTACGTAGGTCTGTACGTACGTAGGTACGTACGTAGGTACGTACGTATGTACGCACGCATGTACGTCGTATGTACGCACGCACGAACGTACGTATGTACGCACGCACGTACGTACGTATGTACGCACGCACGTACGTACGTAGGTACGCACGTACGTACGTACGTATGTACGCACGTAGTAGTAAGTATTACGTAGTACTATATGTACGTAGGTATGTACGTACGTATGTACGTAGGTAGGTACGTACGTTTGTACGTAGGTATGTACGTAGGTATGTACGAAGGTATGTACGTAGGTATGTACGTAGGTATGTACGTAGGTATGTACGTAGGTATGTACGTATGTATGTACGTATGTATGTACGTGTCTATGTACGTATGTATGTACGTATCTATGTACGTGTGTATTGTATGTACGTAGGTATGTTCGTAGGTATGTACGTATATATGTACGTATGAAAGTACGTATGTATGTACATATGTATGTACGTATGTTTGTACGTATGTATGTACGTATGTATGTACGTATGTATGTACTCTGTATGACGTATGTATGTACGTATGTATGTACCTATGTTTGTACGTATGTATGTACGTATGTATGTACGTATGTATGTTCCTATGTATGTATGTATGTATGTACGTATGTATGTACCTAGGTATGTACGTATGTAGTACGTACATATGTAAGTACGTATGTACGTACGTAGGTACGTATGTATGTACGTATGTATGTACGTATGTATGTACGAATGTACGTATGTACGTATGTATGTATGTATTTATGTATGTATGTATGTATGTATGTATGTATGTATGTACGTATGTATGTATGTATGTGTGTATGTATGTCTGTATGTATGTATGAATGTATGTATGTATGTATGTATGTATGTATGTATGTATGTATGTATTTATGTATGTATGTATGTATGTTGTATGTATGTATTTATGTACGTGTGTACGTGCGTACGTAACTATGTACCTATGTACGTGTGTACGTAGGTAGGTACATACGTGGGTAGGTAGGTCTGTACGTACGTAGGTATATACGTAAGTACGTACGTGTGTACGTACGTACGTACGTGTCTACGTAGGTAGGTATATACGTGTGTACGTAGGTCCGTACGTACTTAGGTACGTACTTAAGTACGTACGTAGGTACGTACGTATGTACGTACGTATGTACGCACGAATGTACGTACGTATGTACGCACGCATGTATGTACGTATGTACGCACGCATGGACGTACGTACGTAGGTACGGACGTACGTACGTAGTAGGTATGTACGTAGTATGTATGTAGGTATTTATGTATGTTGGTATGTACGTAGGTATGTACGTACGTATGTACGTAAGTATGTACGTAGGTATGTACCTAGGTCTGTACGTAGGTATGTACGCAGGTCTGTACGTACATATGTACGTAGGTATGTACGTAGGTATGTACCTACGTATGTACGTAGGTATGTACGTAGGTATGAACGTATGTATGTACGTATGTATGTACGTATGTAGGTACGTATGTATGTACGTATGTATGTACGTATGTATGTACGTATGTATGTACGTATGTATGTACGTATGTATGTACGTATGTAAGTTCGTATGCATGTACGTATGTTTGTACGTATGTACGTATGTATGTATGTACGTATGTACGTATGTATGTACGTATGTATGTAAGTATGTATGTACATATGTATGTAGTATGTAGGTACCTATGTATGTACGTATGTATGTACGTATGTATGTACCTATGTAGGTACGTATGATGTACGTACATATGTACGTACGTATGTACGTATGTACGTACGTAGTACGTATGTATTTACTTATGTAGGTACGTATGTATGTACGTATGTATCTACGAATGCACGTATGTACGTACGTACGTCTGTATGTAGGTATCTATGTATGTATGTATGTATGTATGTATGTATGTATGTATGGTAATGTTGTATGTATGTACGTATGTATGTATATATTAGTACGTACGTACGTAGGTACGTACGTAGTTACGTACGTACGTATGTACGTACGTAGGTACGTACGTAGGTAGTACGTAGGTACGTACGTAGGTACGTACGTATGTACGCGTACGTACGTGGCATCTCGTATGTATGTAAGTATGTATGTACGTATGTATGTACCTATGAATTTACGTATGTATGTACCTATGTATGTACCTATGTAAGTACCTATGTACGTAAGTATGTATGTATGTATGTATGTATGTATGTACCTATGTATGTACGTATGTATGTACGTATGTATGTACGTATGTATGTACGTATGTATGTACGTATGTATGTACGTATGTACATACGTATGTACGTACGTACGTATGTACGTATATATGTACGTATGTTTGTATGTATGTACATGTGTATGTACAGTGTATGTATGTATGTATGTATGTATGTATGTATGTATGTATGTATGTATGTTATGGTGTATGTATGTATGTATGTATGTATGTATGTATGTATGTATGTATGTATGTATGTATGTATGTATGTATGTATGTATGTATGTATGTATGTATGTATGTATGTATGTATGTATGTATGTATGTATGTACGTATGTACGTATGTATGTACGTATGTATGTACGAATGTATGTACGTATGTATGTACGTTTGTAGGTATGTATGTACGTAGGTACGTAGGTACGTAAGTATGTATGTATGTATGTATGTAGTATGTATGTATGTATGTATGTATGTATGTATGTATGTATTTATGTATGTATGTATGTATGTATGTATGTATCTATGTATGTATGTATGTATGTATGTATGTATGTATGTATTTATGTATATATGTATGTATGTATGTATCTATGTGCGTATGTATGTACGTATGTATGTACGTATGTTTGTATGTATTTATGTACGTATGTGAACGTATGTTTGTATGTATGTATGAACGTATGGAAGTACGTATGTCTGTACATATGTGTGTACGTATGTCTGTACGTATGTGTGTACGTATGTTTGTACGTATGTGTGTACGTATGTCTGTACGTACGTGTGTACCTACGTGTGTACGTATGTGTGCACGTACGTGTGTACGTAGTGTGTACGTACGTGTGTACGTACGTGTGCACGTACCTGTGGACGTACATGTGCAGGTACGTCTGGACGTACGTGTGCACGTACGTCTGTACGTACGTGTGCACGTACGTCTGTACGTACGTGTGCACGTAGTACGTCTGTACGTACGTGTGCACGTACGTAGGTACATACATGTGTACGTAACTATGTACGTACGTGTGTTCCTATGTACATGTGTACGTAGGTTGGTACATACATGTGTAGGTAGGTCTGTACGAACATAGGTACATACGTAAGTACGTACGTAGGTACGTAAGTATGTACGTACGTTTGTATGCACGCATGTACGTACTTATGTACGCACGCATGTACGTACGTATGTACGCACGCATGTACGTACGTTTGTACGCATGTATGTACGTACGTAGGTACGCACGTAGGTACGTACGTAGTAGGTATGGACGTAGGTATGTACGTAGATATATATGTACGTAGGTGTGTACGTAGGTATGTAAGTAGGTATGTACGTAGGTATGTACGTAGGTATGTAAGTAGGTCTGTACGTAGGTCTGTACGTACCTATGTACGTAGGTATGTACGTAGGTATGTACGTAGGTAGGTATGTAGGTATGTACGTACGTATGTACGTAGGTATGTACGTAGGTATGTACGTAGGTATGTACGTATGTATGTACGTATGTATGTACGTATGTATGTACGTATGTATGTACGTATGTATGTACGTATGTGTTTACGTATGTATGTAGGTATGTGTGTACGTATGTAGGTACGTATGTGGTGTACGTAAGTCTGTACGTACGTGCGCACGTACGTCTGTAAGTACGTGCGCACGTACGTCTGTACGTACGTGCGCACGTACGTCTGTACGTACGTGCGCACGTACGTAGGTACGTACGTGCGCACGTACGTAGGTACGTACGTGTGTACACGTACGTATGTGTGTACGTAACTATGTACGTATGTACGTGTGTACGTAGGTAGGTACATACGTGTGTACCTAGGTCTGTACGTACGTAGGTATGTACGTAAGTACGTACGTGTGTACATACGTATGTGTGTACGTACGTACGTGTCTACGTAGGTAGGTACATACGTGTGTACGTAGATCTGTACGTACTTAGGTACGTACGTAGGTACGTACGTAGGTACGTACGTATGTACGTACGTATGTACGCATGAATGTACGTACGTATGTACGCACGCATGTACGTACGTACGTACGTACGGACGTACGTACGTCGTCGTAGGTATGTACGTAGGAATGTATGTAGGTATGTATGTATGTTGGTATGTACGTAGGTATGTACGTACGTATGTACGTAAGTACGTACGTAGGTATGTACGTAGGTATGTACGTAGGTCTGTACGTAGGTATGTACGCAGGTCTGTATGTACATATGTACGTAGGTATGTACGTAGGTATGTACCTACGTATGTACGTAGGTATGTACGTAGGTATGAACGTATGTATGTACGTATGTATGTACGTATGTATGTACGTATGTATGTACGTATGTATGTACGTATGTATGTACGTATGTATCTACGTATGTATGTACGTATGTAAGTCGTATGTATGTACGTATGTTTGTACGTATGTACGTATGTATGTATGTACGTATGTACGTATGTAGTACGTATGTATGTAAGTATGTATGTACATATGTATGTAAGTATGTAGGACCTATGTATGTACGTATGTATGTACGTATGTATGTACCTAGGTAGGTACGTATGTATGTACGTACATATGTACGTACGTATGTACGTATGTACGTACGTAGGTACGTATGTATTTACGTATGTCGGTACGTATGTATGTACGTATGTATCTACGAATGTACATATGTACGTACGTACGTCTGTATGTAGGTATCTATGTATGTATGTATGGTATGTATGTATGTATGTATGTATGTATGTATGTATGTATGTATGTATGTATGTATGTATGTATGTATGTATGTATGTATGTATGTATGTACGTATGTATGTATATATGTAGGTACGTACGTACGTAGGTACGTACGTAGGTACGTACGTAGGTACGTACGTACGTATGTACGTACGTAGGTACGTACGTAGGTACGTACGTAGGTACGTACGTAGGTACGTACGTAGGTACGTACGTAGGTACATACGTATGTACGTGTACGTATGTAGGTATCTACGTATGTATGTAAGTATGTATGTACGTATGTATGTACCTATGAATTTACGTATGTATGTACCTATGTATGTACCTATGTAAGTACCTATGTACGTAAGTATGTATGTATGTATGTATGTATGTACCTATGTATGTACGTATGTATGTACGTATGTATGTACGTATGTACTTACGTATGTATGTACGTATGTATGTACGTATGTACATACGTATGTACGTATGTACGTATGTATGTACGTATGTATGTACGTATGTTTGTATGTATGTACATGTGTATGTACATGTGTATGTATGTATGTATGTATGTATGTATGTATGTATGTATGTATGTATGTATGTATGTATGTATGATGTATGTATGTATGTATGTATGTATGTATGTTTGTATGTATTTATGTACGTATGTATGAACGTTTGTTTGTATGTATGTATGAACGTATGGAAGTACGTATGTCTGTACATATGTGTGTACGTATGTCTGTACGTATGTGTGTACGTATGTCTGTACGTACGTGTGTACCTACGTGTGTACGTATGTGTGCACGTACGTGTGTACGTACGTGTGTACGTACGTGTGCACGTACCTGTGGACGTACGTGTGCAGGTACGTCTGTACGTACACGTACGTCTGTACGTACGTGTGCACGTACGTCTGTACGTACGTGTGCACGTACGTCTGTACGTACGTGTGCATGTAGTACGTCTGTACGTACGTGTGCACGTACGTCTGTACGTACGTGTGCACGTACGTCTGTACGTACGTGTGCACGTAGTACGTCTGTACGTACGTGTCCACGTACGTAGGTACATACATGTGTACGTAACTATGTACGTACGTGTGTTCCTATGTACATGTGTACGTAGGTTGGTACATACGTGTGTAGGTAGGTCTGTACGTACATAGGTACATACGTAAGTACGTACGTAGGTACGTAAGTATGTACGACGTTTGTACGCACGCATGTACGTACTTATGTACGCACGCATGTACGTACGTATGTACGCACGCATGTACGTACGTTTGTACGCATGTATGTACGTACGTAGGTACGCACGTAGGTACGTACGTAGTAGGTATGGACGTAGGTATGTACGTAGATATATATGTACGTAGGTGTGTACGTAGGTATGTAAGTAGGTATGTAAGTAGGTATGTACGTAGGTATGTACGTAGGTATGTACGTAGGTCTGTACGTACGTATGTACGTAGGTATGTACGTAGGTATGTACGTAGGTAGGTACGTAGGTATGTACGTACGTACGTACTTAGGTATGTACGTAGGTATGTACGTAGGTATGTACGTAGGTATGTACGTAGGTATGTACGTAGGTATGTACGTATGTATATACGTATGTATGTACGTATGTGTTTACGTATGTATGTAGGTATGTGTGTACGTATGTAGGTACGTATGTGTGTACGTATGTCTGTACGTACGTGCGCACGTACGTAGGTACGTACGTGCGCACGTACGTAGGTACGTACGTGTGTACACGTACGTATGTGTGTACGTAACTATGTACGTATGTACGTGTGTACGTAGGTAGGTACATACGTGTGTACCTAGGTCTGTATGTACGTAGGTATGTACGTAAGTACGTACGTGTGTACATACGTATGTGTGTACGTACGTACGTGTCTACGTAGGTAGGTACATACGTGTGTACGTAGATCTGTACATACTTAGGTACGTACGTATGTAGGTACGTACGTATGTACGTACGTATGTACGGATGAATGTACGTACGTATGTACGCACGCATGTACGTACGTACGTAGGCACGCACGTACGTACGTACGTAGTAGGTATGTACGTAGGTATGTATGTAGGTATGTATGTACGTAGGTATGTACGTAGGTATGTACGTAGGTATGTACGTAGGTATGTACGTAGGTATGTACGTAGGTATGTACGTAGGTCTGTACGTACGTATGTACGTAGGTATGTCGCTAGGTATGAACGTATGTATGTACGTATGTATGTACGTATGTATGTACGTATGTATGTACGTATGTAGGTACGTATGTATGTACGTATGTATGTACGTAGGTATGTACGTATGTATGTACGTATGTATGTATGTATGTAAGTTCGTATGTATGTACGTATGTTTGTACGTATGTGCGCATGTATGTATGTATGTATGTACGTATGTACGTACGTATGTTTGTACGTAGGTATGTACGTATGTATGTACGTATGTATGTAAGTATGTAGGTACCTATGTATGTACGTATGTATGTACGTATGTATGTACCTATGTATGTACGTATGTACGTACGTATGTACGTATGTACGTACGTAGGTACGTATGTATGTACGTATGTAGGTACGTATGTATGTACGTATGTATCTACGAATATACGTATGTATGTATGTATCTATGTATGTATGTATGTATGTATGTATGTATGTATGTATGTATGTATGTATGTACGTATGTATGTATGTATGTATGTACGTACGTGTAGGTACGTATGTATGTACGTAGGTACGTACGTAGGTACGTACGTAGGTACGTACGTAGGAACGTACGTAGGTACGTACGTAGGTACGTACGTAGGTACGTACGTAGGTACGTACGTAGGTACGTACGTAGGTACGTACGTAGGTACGTACGTAGGTACATACGTATGTACGTACGTGTAGGTACGTATATATCTACGTATGTATGTAAGTATGTATGTACGTATGTATGTACCTATGAATTTACGTATGTATGTACGTATGTATGTACCTATGTATGTACCTATGTATGTACCTATGTACGTAAGTATGTAAGTATGTATGTATGTATGTACCTATGTATGTACGTATGTATGTACGTATGTATGTACGTATGTACGTACGTACGTATGTACGTATGTACGTATGTATGTACGTATGTACGTATGTATGTACGTATCTATGTATGTATGTTTGTATGTATGTACGTGTGTATGTATGTACGTGTGTATGTATGTATGTATGTATGTATGTATGTATGTATGTATGTAGGTATGTACGTACGTATGTATGTACGTACGTATGTATGTATGATGTATGTATGTATGTATGTATGTACGTATGTATGTACGTATGTATGTACGTATGTATATATGTATGTACGTATGTACGTAGGTACGTAAGTAGGTATGTATGTATGTATGTATGTATGTATGTATGTATGTATGTATGTATGTATGTATCTATGTATGTATGTATGTATGTATGTATGTATGTATGTATGTATGTATGTATGTATGTATGTATGTATGTTGTATGTATGTATGTATGTATGTATGTATGTATGTATGATGTATGTATGTATGTAGTAAGTTTTTTAGGTGCATCTATGATATATTAATTTTTGATTCGGTATATGTATATTTTAAAAGTTTGTAGAGATATATATAAAATTAGTCATATGATATAACTTCTATTATATATTAAAAAATAGAAGCAGGCATTTTAATATATAATTCTTTTAATTTAAATATTAAAGAGTTACTAGTTAATATGGATTCTTATTTTAAAAACAAGTTATCAACTTAATACTAGTATATTAAAACTCTTAAAGCATTCCATTTACATGAACCTATGAAATTAATATATAACTTAGTTTTCTATTGTTTGTTTCCAGGTGTGGGTAGCATACAAGAAATCAAGTTGGGGACATGCTTTCTATTGGATCCTTTTTATCATGAGTTTTAGAGGTAAGCATGGGAATTGCTTTATTTTACTCCCACCATAATTATGGGTTTTATATATAACATATACATAGACATCATTTGGAGTGTTAGTCTCGTAAAAGTAAATACTATTTGAATATCTCCCACGTTTAAATCTGATTATAATTAGTTTAGATATAGTTAGTTAAGGTTGTTAGCAGTTCTATCTATTATATTGTATTCGATTTTATCAATGAAACATTATGAACTTTTCACATCATTCATTGCTATCGGAGCTCTAATCCATTTTCTCTCAAGCCTAAACTTCAATTGCAACCCTTCTTTTCAACTATGGCAGATGCTGAAAACACCCAACTAATCAATATTTACACTAGTGGGAACAACAACTTTACTTTGGTAACCTTCCCATCAACTCTTAAACTCACATCTAGTAACTACCTCGTATGGAAAACTCAAGTTAAGGCCCTCCTACATGGACTTTATCTTTACAAGTTCATTGATGGTACTCATCCCTGTGCAACATCCATAACAACAACAATAGTACAATAATTCCACACAAGGACAATCCCACATGCTTTAGGGAAGATCACCCCTTCTTTTGGTGCTATTGTTGGTAGTTTATCACCATCAATCATACCCCTTGTTACCAATGCTCCATCTTTTCTTGAAGCATGGAAGATTTTATCCAATACTTATGCTTCACCATCCATAGGTCACATGAAGCAACTCCAACATCGTTTGAAAAAATGCTCTAAAAAGTAGGGTCAGAGCATAACTAGTTATATGTAGGCGATAAAAGCAATCGTGGATAAAATTTGGCTATCCTTCAAAAAAAGCTTCATGATGAAGATGTGACTAACACGATCTAGCAGGTCTTGATCAAACCTTAACGAGCCTATCCTCAGTGCTATTGTGCTCATGACACACCTATTCCATTCAATGAACTTCAAGAGAAGTTGATCAATAATGAAGTCTTGCTTGTACAAATTGCATCTTCAAGAACTATTCATTAGCCTACTACCAACTCTGTAGTGCAACATCGACAACAATCAAAACCATGGACCAGAAAAAAAACCAATGAAATGCATGTCTCCATTTCAGGTATCCTACCTACTTTAACATGCAGCCTGTCTAACATCACTAGACCATGTCCCTTTTTTGGAAAATACCAGTGGTGTAATGCTAATGGCCTACATTCTCTAGTTGTCCAATATTCAAGAAGTTAAACCCACATATTTTAGTTCCACCTTATAACATAAACCTGCAAATACAAAGTCCACATGTCCACCATAGGAACTCAAGATGCAGGTTCAGTGAAATGGTTGTTCGATAGCGGGGTCTCCCACCATATAACAAATGATCTTCACAATCCCTTCTTACATGCGCCTATGATGGAACTAATAAACTAGTGATTTATGATGGTTTGTGCTTATCTATCACACATATTGGTTCAACTATCATTCACACCCGAGACACATTATTAATCTTAAAAAAGTTCTATGTGTTCCTTCTCTATCACGAAACATCATTTCAATTTCCAGTCTTTGTCATGATAACAAAATTTTAATTTAATTTTTTTCTTGTGTCTTTCTCATAAAGGATCTCTATACGAACAAACATTTTCTCAAAGGAATGACCACCTAGAGGATATATAAACTTTGTTCACAAGTATGTACTTCTTCTCTAACTCAACCATCAGTGAACACATCTCAGATTACACAATGGATGAATTTACACCACGTCCTAAGTCATCCTTATTATAAACTTTCTTAATTGTTGTCTTATTTTGTTCCTATGAATTTATATTCTACACAAAATTGTAATTCATGCAAGTTAAATAAATTTCACAAGCTTCCCATCGACTCTTATATCTAATGCACCCTTGGACTTAATATTCTCAGATGTATAGATCTCACCCATTTACTCAATTAATGGTTATAAATATTAAATAATCTTTTTTGTCATTGCACCAAATACATCGAGCTATATCCCATTAAACAAAGGTCAAATTCACTAAAGATTGTTGTTAGATTTCCAAGATTGGTTGAAAATTATATTCAAACTAACCACAAAAAATTATTTTTGATAACGATGGAGAATGTTTAGAATTGAAACCTCACCTTAACTCTTCTGGATATCATAATTTGATATCACCACCACATACACTTGTGCCCAATGGATACGTTGAACGCAGTCATTGACACCTTGTTGAAAAGTTTTAGCATAACTATCTTTATGCTAACATGCCAACCACCTACTAGACTTTTGCTTTAACTACGATACATGTCTCATTAATCGCATGCCAACTTCAACTCTTTAAAACAAGTCGCCATATTCTTTTCTAATTCATAAACACCCAACTATACAAAGTTATGTAGCTTTAAGTGTCTTTTCTATCCTTGGCTAAGACCATACACCTCCCATAAACATGAAACTAAATCAAAACAATGCATCTTTATAGGATACTCCTCCTCTCAAAGTGCATACTATGCACTTGATCTCACAAAAAAACTACATTTACACCACTTGTCATATTACATGTGTAGAACATATCTTTTCCTATCGACACCTTGTTACTAATACTTCATCTTCTCTATTATCAGTTATTTTTTATTGGCTACCCTCTCACTCCACTCTTGTCCTTCTATTCCTCTCACACTTACTTCCACTTGCACCCATGCATCATCTCCACACACATATTCTACTGCTTATCCTCACTTCTTCATTTATTTAATAAAGCCACTTCCTTTATTACCCAACTCTCCACAAACCATATCAGCCGCTCCCTCTTCCAACACTCCATCAATGACATGTCTCCCTTTTTTGATATCACAACCACAATGTAAGGATCATTGCAATTCAGATCGATCTCATAATTGAGTATGCAGAACATAACAATTATAATAAGAAATATAAGAATAGAATGCTTCAACATGAAGTAAATAACTTCATTTCTCTACTTCTCTCTAAGTTCAAAGGATTACAATTGAATACAAATTCAGGAAAGTGATCAAGCATTACTAAATACAAAAACAAGCTAATTATTTATACTAAACTACATGTTCTCATGTAAAAAATACTACTCACGTGAGAACCTAATTCTCAAGTAACAAGTAGTTGTCACGCGGCTAGTCTAACTATTCCCTTGAAAACTTGAAATTCTTCTTTATCATGATTTGAGTTTTCAAGCCTTTAGGTTCAACCCCTACAATCTCCCCCTAGTATTGGTAAATCAGTATTCTTTAAAAATCCACATCATCAACTTTATAGCTACCCTCGTAAGCATACATCTTTTTGTCCGGGGCCTTCATGATGCAACCAACTAAACTATGTTGCTAGTAAATGAACAAATTCATTAGCTGCAATAGGACATGCCTACAACTTCATCAAATCTTCTTTTCCAATCTTTAGTAACACGGTACTCCTTATCTACTCACTTAACTACACGTGACCCGTTTCCTTTTCACAACTCCACCCCCATTAGCTCTGATAAGTGGTTAACTTGCACTGGAGCGTGTATAGGGATCTTTCTCATATTGCTAGGATGTCTAAAAACCCTTATCTTCATTGGTTTCTATGTGTTTGGATCAATACAGTTCTCATCTTTAATGACTTTATATTTGGTTGTCTGAAAGTCTTTGAAGTTGGTTTTGCTCTATCTCCAAATCATGTTCCTTATCCAGTTAGCTTTCCTATAGTTACTTGGATTAATGAATAGAACATGTCCCATGGCATACAAATATGAAGCTTTCAGAGTATGAAAATCATGCAGATCTTGGAAATAATCATCGCTCCAGCTCTTCTCTTGATCACATACAATTTCTTTTCCTAATCATACACCCAACTGATAATCAGCTCTGAATTTTCGTACCTTGTGAATGGTTTGAAGGCCAAATAGTATGAATGTAAGCAGGCCATGGAGGTGCATTAACTGTAAGATTACTAACCTGACAAATAGCCATTTGAGTATTTTTGTTTAATGCTTTGTCAGTGGCCTCTACTATGCTTAATTTTCAAACAATCTCTCTGTAAGGCCCCGTTCCCGAGACGCTTACAGCGGGTCGATCATCGCTCATAAAACATACATTTTCATTTATCTTACTAAAATATTGTATCAGAAAACATCAAAAATGACATCACATTTCATTATAAAACTTTTGCCAATAATACATCGTCAATCGTTTACAAAATTACATTGTTGGCATTCTATCACAAAAGCTTAAATAAATAGATGCAATCCCAAAAGAGCTGAGTAGCCGCCCATGCCATCCTCAGCAATCATTACCTGCCAACTGAAAACACATAAAAAGTCAGCGTTGCTGAGTGAGCTCTAGTTTTATAATAAAACATACTTTACTTTCATGCGATTATACATCGTATGTACACATAGATAATATAATTATTATCTTCTATTACATTCATTAACTTTTGTTTATTGTATACGTTTGTTCTCCCGAGTCTGTTGTGACAACAGGGTCGCTCACCTCATGGGCAATCTCAATGATTGCACGCTATACGAGTCTCTTTCAACGACAGGGTTGCTCACCTCATTGGCAATCTCACGATTTCATGTTATCCAAGTCTCTTGCAACGACAGGGTTGCTCACCTCATTAGCAATCTCAATGATTGCATGTTATTTGAGTCTCTTGCAACAATAGGGTTGTTCACCTCATTGGCAATCTCAACAATTGCATGTTTTATCCAGTCTCTTGCAACAACAGGGTGGTCACCTCATATAGGTGCTTGCAAGCCTTTCCTTCGTCATTTATCATTCAATAATGCATTCATTCTTACTTCATGTTCCTCTTTCATTATCTTTCATTTACGTTACATAATACTGCATTCATTCATTCATTAACATGACACGTAAAGCCACAGGAAAGATAACATACATCATAACAAGGAACATAACTACACAGTCATCACACATACAGGGAAACATCATACATACATAACATTGCATCATGCACAAACATGCAACATCATCATCATCAGGCCTAACATGCTCTCTAAGGCTCAATCTCATCTTACACGCTCTTACGGAAACCTTTACGTCAAAACTTACATCTTACACTTCTCCTCTGGTGCAACAGCCCTAATCAGGCCTATGGACACCCTTCAGTCGCATGGCCTCCATGCGACTGAACTCATGCGAATGAACCAATGCAGATGGACACTCATGCAAATGGGACTAATGCAGATGAGCACTTATGCGATGGACCTTCAATCGCATGACCTCTATGCGACTGGCCTTTCAATTGTGTGAATGAACCCTCAATCGTGCAAATGGAACCCAATCATGCGAATGGAACCCCAATCGCCCCCCATTCGGCCGTATGGCCTCCATTCGGTCTCTAGTCGGTCGCCTAGCTCTAGCTGATGCAGAATGCAGTTCCAACTGAACACAAATGCCCTTTCGACCTCCAAACTCATCTAAACCCATTCCAAGCCTAAATAAACCATCCTAGACCTTAGGAATGCCCCACAACATCATTCAAGCACACACAAGCCCGGAAACCACCTCTAAACGCATCCACCGCAACACCCCAAATGGGTCAAACACACATACATACAAACAACGGGTTTTCTATGCTTTCCAGCCCTAAAATCATTTGAAAACAAGTAAAAGTGGTGTCCTAGAACTCACATAACGACACCGAGAAGTAGAGCTTCGGTTTGACTTGCTACCATGATTTTTTGCCTGCTTGAATCTACCTGACCCAATCTTTTCTCCCTTTTCTCTTCTTTCTCTCTTCCCCTCTTTGATGGCTGAAAATGTGGGTGTGGGGAGAGGATAAGGAGCCCTCTCCCTTTATCTACCCCACTTCGCCCGTCTTTCGTTGGCGAGTTGGTCTCTTGACTTAGGACTTTATTTCTTTTCTTCTTTCGTTGGCTTCAAAATAGATACATAACCGGGTGTTGCAAGTCCAACCCCTAAATAGGTTTCATCCCCGAACCTGTTAGTCCTCGAACAAACGTGGATATGTTGTCTCATTCTTCCTTAGTGTCCACGTTGACTCGGATCCCTTCCTGTGCTTCCACTGTACCACACCAGGGGAACCACTTTATTTCTCAACTCTTATCTTTTCTATCTATGATTGCCACTGGTTGCTCCACATAATTGAGCCTTTAGTCTACTTCGATATCCTCCAGTGGAACAATCATGTCTTCATCCGCCAAGCACTTCCTTAGATGAGATACGTGGAATGTCGGGTGGATTCCACTTAGCTCATCTGGTAACTCCAATCTATAGGCCACCTCTCCTACTCGAGCAATGATTCGGAAAGGGCCTATCTACCTTGGGCTCAACTTGCCCCGCTTTCTGACTTGGATATACCCTTCAAAGGTGAGACCCTCAACATAACCCAGTCACCCACCTGGAATTCAATCGGTCTGCATCATTATCGGCATAAGACTTCTGTCTATCTTTGGTTGCCTTCATGAAGCCTCCTTGATCTTCTCAAGCTTCTCAGTCGTAGCCTCGATTACCTCGACACTCCCAATTCCTTCTGACCAATATCACCCCACAACAATGGGTGTTCTGCATCTCCTACCGTAATAGATCTCATATGGTGGCATACCAATGTTGGCATGAAAACTGTTGTTGTATGAGAATTCTGCTAATGGTAAGTGGTCATCCCAACTTCCCCCAAATCAATCACACATGCTCAAAGCATGTCTTCCAAGGTTTGAATGGTCCTTTCTGACGGACCATCGTTTGGGATGATATGCCGTGAATATGTAACCTCGTCCCCATGGCGTCGTGGAATTTCTTCCAGAATTTAGATGTAAACCGGTGTCACGATCAGACACAATAGACACAAGCACACCATGACGAGTTACAATTTCCTTGATGAACAGATCAGCCAACCTCTTAGATGAATATTTCTCGCGGATCGATAGGAAGTGAGCACTCTTCCTCAGGCGGTCCACAATCACCCATATAGCATCATACCCTTTGGGAGTACGTGGCAAACTTCGTAATGAATCCATGGTGGTGTGCTCCCACTTCCATTCCGGTATATCCAAAGGTTGGATCTTCCCATACGGGCTTTTGATGCTCGGCCTTCACCTGTAGACAAGTAAGGCATTACTCACATACTCCACTACGTCACGTTCATACCCGGCCACCGGTAATCTTTTTTCATGTCTTGATACATCTTTGTGGCACCTAAAGAATAGAGTATCAAGTCTTGTGAGCTTCATCTAAAATCTTCATTCGTAGATCCCTAAAAGGAGGAACCACACACGACCGAATCGGGTTTGAACACCGAGTGTGTTTTCGCCAATTCCGTGACCAGACCTCTCATTCTTTTGGAGTTAAGAGGATCTTCTTTCAATGCCTCAGCTTGAAACTCTTTGACTTGCTTCATCACATCTGAAGTCATGATCAACTGGTATGTCTTTCACCCGAATCGGTTCGGCCTCTCCTTTCGGTAAGGGCATCAGCTACCACGTTAGCTTTGACCGGATGGTAATGGATCTCATAATCATAATCCTTGATAAGTTCTAACCATCTCCCCTGCCTCATGTTCAAATCTTTTTGCTCGAAGAAGTACTTCAAGCTTTTGTGGTCGGTGAATATGGTGTACCTCGTCCCGTACAGAGAGTGCCTCCAAATCTTTAGTACAAAGACCATGACTGCTAGCTCCAAGTCATGAGTAGGATAATTGACCTCATGAACCTTCAACTGTCAAGATGCATAGGCTATAACCTTCCCTCTCTGCATTAACATGCACCCCAACCCCAAATAGGAAGCAACAGAATAAACCACCAGATCTTCGCTTCCATCTGGTAGTGACAGAACAAGAGCTTGAGTCAATCTCGCCTTCAATTCTTTGAATGCCTTCTCTTGAGCTTGACCCCATACAAACTTCTCATTTTTTCGGGTCAACTTAGTTAGTGGAGAAGCAATCTTAGAGAAGTCTTGGATAAACCTTCTATAGTAGCCCGCCAAACCAAGAAGGTACGAATCTCGGATGGCGTCTTTGGTGACTTCCATTGCATAACCGCCTCCACCTTTGCCGGGACCACCATGATCCCATCAGGATTCACCACATTACCCAAGAATTGAACCTCATGCAACCAAAACGCGCACTTGGAGAACTTAGTGTACAATGTCTCCTTCCTCAACGTCTCCAAAACCTCCCGAATGTGATCGGCATGTTCTATCTTTCTCTTCGAATAAATCAGGATATCATCAATAAACACAATCACTGATTTATCCAACATCGGCCAACACACCCGATTCATCAGATCCATAAAAGCAGATGGCGCATTGGTCAAACCAAAAGACATGACAAGAAACTCGTAGTGACCATATGTGTGCGGAAAGCTGTTTTAGGATATCCTGCTCTTTCACCTTCAACTGATGGTAACCAGATCGAAGATCTATTCTTGAGAACCAACTGTCACCTTGAAGTTGGTCAAACAAATCGTCTATCCTTGGTAAGGGGTAGCGGTTCTTCACTGTCAATTTATTCAGCTCACGGTAGTCAATACACATCCTTATACTGCCATCCTTCTTCTTTACAAACAGGACTGGAGAACCCCAAGGAGAGATACTCGGTCTAACGAACCCCTTATCAAGCAGCTCTTGCAACTGCTCCATCAACTCTTTCATCTCTGTCGGAGCCAATCGATACGGTGCCTTGGCAATAGGTTGGGCACCTGGTATCAAGTCAATCTGGAACTCGATTTCTCTATCAGGTGGCACTCCTGATAAGTCTTCTGGGAACACGTCTGGAAAATCCACACAACCGGTACATCGACTAGTTGTGGTGTTGGCGTATCCACATCCTTTACATAGGCCAAGTAGGCACTACATCCACCCCTCATACTTTCCCGCCACCGCCATCGAAATTACTTTCGGAATTTTCATGACCCGATCACCATAAACCGTTACCGAACTCCCGTCAGGCGCTAATAGCTTAATCATCTTCTTGTGACACACAATGTTCGCCTCGTTCCGCTAACCAATCCATCCCAAGAACCAAATCGAAACCACCTAAGGTCGTCACAATGGTCTAACAGGAAACTTATGACCCTCGAGTTCCACATCACAGTTCTCTATCATCTCCGAAATCCTGGTAGACTTACCTATAGCAATTTCTACATCGAAGGGCGCATCAATGCGTCTGCTACTAACAGGCAGCTTAGCATACAAGTAGCAGAAATTAACTTTTACAAGCACCAGAATCAAATAACACTGAAGCTAAGGTTGGTTCGCCAGAAACATACCGGACACAACATCAGGGTCCGTCCTAGCTTCCTCCTGTGTCTAGGAATGCCCTGGCGCTCGTCCTCCGTCCTTCACCTCCCGTCCTCTTCGCCCCGGAACTCTCAGCCCTCGGCTTCTTACAATCCCTGATCATGTGACCCTATTTACCACAGTTATAGCATCGGACCATACGACAGTCCTTTGCCATGTGCCTCGCCTTCCACATTTGAAGCACAAGTTCGACCCCAACCTGCACTCCCCACTATGCTCCCTTCCACACTTGCCACACACCTTTTCGACCCCGTACTTGATGTGACCACACGGTGATCATCCACCGTGTCTTCTTATTACCCGTCGAGGCATCACCCCGACCAAACGTCTTCCCCTGCCAATTTCGATCACCACCACTCTTCTTGCCACCTCCAGTCACCACCACCGTTCTCTCATCATACAACGTCCTTGCCAAATCCACCGCCGACCTAAATGTGCTCGGCCGGGTAGCGATCATGTGCCTGCGAATATCCGTTGGCAACCCTGAATATACCTCTTGATCTTTCGAGACAAGGTGTCACTTGATCCGGCACCAGACGTGCCATCTCGTTAAACGTTGTGGTATACTGTTGGTGCATCATCGTTCTCCCTTCCAGCTGCAGGAACTCTCTCTTAACCTTATCCATTTCTCTATGAGGACAGAACTCCTCAATCACCAACTTCTTCAGTTCAGACCATCTCATTCCCTAATGGCCCTGCTACCCTTGGCTTGGACTATATTGTCCCACCAGCACAGAGCCGAGTATACAATGAATGGGTAGCAAACTTCACCTTTTGGTCCTCCCGGCACTCACTGATATCTAGAACAGCCTTCATTTACCTCACCCACCGGTGAGCAGCAGGAGCAGTGCTGTTTCCATAAAAAGTTAGGGATTGCATCTCATAAACGCCTTGTAGTTACAGCCTCGTGCCGCCTCCAGCGCAGGCTCTACTTCTTCCTCCTCTTCATCGTTAGAAAGAACCGTTTCCAGCTCCGGCTGCTCCCGTCCTCCCGAGGACCTATTCCTCTTATTTATTTCCCCATCCCGTACTGCTTTGATAACTCCGGTCACTACAGACGGTAAGATCGTCTGCATGACTTGATGAACTTCTTCAACAACAGCCTCCTTCACTGAGGCTCTCAGATTGGCGCTCTCGTCACCACCCTTCGGATGAGGGGTCTCTGGTTCTTCATGAACCACCTTCTTAACTCTAGGTCTCCCTCTCTTGGGTCGCGGTTCAGCACCGTGACCTCCACCCCGTGAAGCTTTCGAAGATCTACCACCGGCCATCACACGCACACTGAAAGATTCAAACACCAACATGGTCATTCAAGGGAACAGCTTAGTTTATGTCGAGTATAGTAAGTCCCTAATTACAGTGGCCAGTTATGATTAGCCACTTACTTTACTCTTCATACCCCAAGCATTACCTGTCCTAACTACATCGGTATTTAAACCCACATACAACACATGACACATACCATGCGCACATAAAACGGTTAACTTTACGAAAATACCTGATGGCACGCAGCTACTCAGATTGGCACCCCATTCCTTTCCGTCCCATTCTCAGTTTAAGTTATGTTTATTTTGAAAATTTACCCATTTCACTTAAACTTTGGCTCTGATACCAACTTGTAACGACCCATTCCCGGGAAGCTTACAGCCGGTCGATCATCGCTCATAAAACATACATTTTAATTTATCTTACTAAAATATTGCAGTGGAAACATTCAAAAATAACATCACATTTCATTATAAACTTTGGCCAAATAATACATCGTCAATCGGTTACAAAATACATTATTGCATTATATCACAAAAGAATTAATAAATGGATGCCATCCCAAAGGAGCTGAGTAGCCCCCGTGCCATCCTCAGCAATCATTACCTGGCAACTAGAAACACATAAAAAGTCAGCGTTGTTTGATGAGCTCTAGTTTTATAATAAAACATACTTTACTTTCATGCGATCATACATCGTACGTAACATAGATAATATAATTATTATTTTCTATTACATTCGTTAACTTTCATTCATTGTATACGTTCATTCTCCCGAGTCTGTTGTGACAATAGGGTCGCTCACCTCATTGTCATCTCAAAATTGCACGCTATCCAAGTCTCTTGCAACTACAGGGTTGCTCACCTCATTGGCAATCTCAACGATTGTGTTATCCGAGTCTCTTGCAAAGACAGGGTTGCTCACCTCATTGGTAATCTCGATTGCATGTTATCCGAGTCTCTTGCAACAACAGGGTTGCTCACCTCATTGGCAATCTCAACGATTGCATGCTATCCGAGTCTCTTACAACAACAGGGTTGCTCACTTCATATATGTGCTTGCAAGCCTTTCCTTCATTCATTTATCATTCAATAATGCATGCATTCTTACTTCATGATCCTCTTTCATTATACTTTACTTTATGTTACATAATACTTCATTCATTCATTCATTAACTTGACACGTAAAGCCACAGAAAGATAACATACGTCTAACAACATAACATACACAGTCATCACAAATACAGGGCAACATCATACACATAACATGCAACATGCATAAACATGCGACGTCTCATCATCATGCCCAACATGCTCTCTAAGGCCTCAATCATCATCTTACACGCTCTACAGAAACCTTTACATCAAACTACATCTGCACTTTCCCTCGAAAGTCAGAAGTTAGACTACACTTCTCCTTGGGGCAACAGCCCTAATTAGGCGTATGGACACCCTTCAGTCACATGGCCTCAATGTGACTGAATATATGCCAATGAACCAATGCGGATGGACACTCATGCGAATGGAACTAATGCGGATGAGCACTTATGCGACTAGACCTTCAACTGCATGACCTCCATGCGACTGGCCTTTCAATCACGCGAATGGACCCTCAATCATGCGAATGGAACCCAATCATGCGAATGGAACCAAATCGCACCCCATTCGGCCGGATGGCCTCCATTCGGTCTCCAGTCGGCGCCTAGCCCTAGCTGATGTAGAATGCAGTTTCAGCCGAACGCAAACTGCCCTTTTCGACCTCCAAACTCATCTAACCCCATTCCAAGCCTAAATCAACCATCCTAGACATTAGAAATGCATACCATAACATCATTCAAGCACACACAAGCCCAGAAACAACCTCTAAACGCATCACACGCAACACACCCAAATGGGTCTAACACACATACATACAAAAACGGGTTTTCTATGCTTTCCGCCCCAAAATCATTTGAAAACAAGTAAAAGTGGGGTCCTAGAACTCACACAAATGACACCGAGAAGTAGAGCTTCGGTTTGACTTGCTACACGACGATTTTGCCCGCTTGAATCTACCTGAACCAACATTTTCTCCCTTTTTCTCTTTTTTCTCTCTTCCCCTCTTTGATGGCTGAAAATGGGGTGTGAGGAGAGGGTAAGGGCTGCCCTCTCCCTTTATATACCCCCACTCGCCCGTCTTTCTTTCGTTGGCGAGTTTGGTCCCTCGACTTAGGACTTTATTTCTTTTGTTCTTTCGTTGGCTTCAAAATAGATAAATAACTGGTGTTACACTCTCCCTCTTTAATTAAGTATCTGAGAAATAAGTCTTTCAAGTTATTCCCAAAATTTAGTATAATCCACAACTTCATCCAAATCATCAAATGATCCATAATCCATATTCTCTTCTCTTCCAAAATACTTTGCTGAATAAGTTGAATACATTCTCATACTCAGCTTTTGTGGTGGGATCTAATGGTGTATAATCAACTGTATCTTCAGGACTTGGTTCAAAGATATTAGCAGTTCTTGATGATCCACAAGTACAAGTAGTAGCACCCGTATTACCTCCTTAAATAACATCATCATTTCCACCATCATCATTACCATCATTATTACCATTATCACCATCATCATCATCATCATCATCCTTATCCTCCTCATCATCCTCATCATCTTCATCACAGAATCCATAATCAATAATTTCCAAATCATCATCATCATTAAATAGATCAGAATAGGCATTATATGCTCAGGCTCTATAAATGCCTCTCTATGTAAGATAAAGTTGATCCTCGGTAGCCGGATTAGGTATATTTAAAATAGGTTCTTGATCAACAACAACAGTATATGTGTCTCTTCAGAAGTAACTGGATCAACAACATGTTTTGTAGCAATAACCGTCTCATCAACCGGATCTAGACCAGCAACTTGTTGTCCACTAGATTCTCCACCCTTAGTGTTTTGTTGTTGTGTGATTGATGAATACACACATGAGGTGACATCTCTTAAGTTCTGCTTTATTATCTTAACATAACAAAACATGAACTGTTGTTGGCTCTCCAAACTCTTAATCCTTTAATCCTTCTCATACATACTCCGATATAACCATCAATTATTTTAGACTTTTCCAACATTTGTCTCTCAAGAGTATTGACTCTCTGCTCCAAAGTAACCCTCATTGGTGATAAAGAAGATGACTCTGGTTGTGGTCTTGGTTCAGGAGTAGTATTGAAGTAATCAGCATCGCCAAATAGTTCATCGTGAGTTGGTTGTCTCTATAGAGTCGTCAAAATATCATCAATAGCAATAGTAGCAAGTATAGATGTGGATGTCATAGTTGTCGATTCTATGACTATCACTAGAGTAGTAGCCTCACTAATTGTGATTGTAATATCAGGCATAAATACATCATGTGTAGTCACCATGGTCATTGGAGTCCAACGTTTCCTTAAACACCACGTCCTCTACCCTTCCCCCGTGAACTTTCACCAACAACCCTTATCATCCTTTTCCTTCGGCCTTGCATAGGTGTATGAGTTCATCAGGAATAAAGTCTGCATCACGATCATTAGCAGTATGTTTTGTAGGTGTCTCTTGTACTCTGGGACATTCTTGTAGAATATACGACACATTCTTTATTTGATCACTATCAGTCTCACTATCGTCTCCTCTACCTTCTAACCAATCATCAACCTTTTCTTCAGCAGATTTCTTACCACTCTGAGAACTTTCGAACTTCCTGAGCGGCACTAAATGAAGTAGCAGTTGTATCATCAGTATGTACATGTGTTGTCTCAGTCTCTTTTGATCATGCCTCTGCTTGGAATCCATCAACAAACCTTCCAAGTTTAGCAAAATAAGAACCCAATCCATCCATTTCCTCTAGCTCCTATAAGATATGTGAAAATATCTTTCTTTATCACCTTAACAGAGTAAGTGGATGAATCAAATATTGCTAACTCAGGATGAGCAGCATTTACAATCAATTGAATGAATCTTGGGTACATAATAAACTTCTTCCCCATAGCTTTTATAACATTGTTTTGCATTATTAAGAAAATAGCCTTGGATATGCTGTAAGGAAGATCATCAACTAAAGAAACTAGCAGTGAACCAAAATGGCACTCAACATCTCATGTCAGCCTTAAGGTTGCTAAGACAATGAATGACAACATGAAATAAGTACTTCCAGAAGGGAGGCAAGTACCTCTTCTCCAGTGATGGATAATGATTATTGTATCCCATACGAATCAAAGAATCCTTTGATACATCATCATCTATCTTGATCAGTGCACGGGAATATCCTCTAACAGTAGAACACTGTTAATCACCTCTACTGTATGACTACCCTTTTTCCGTTAACTGTAGCAGTAATACATAACTCCCCCTCAGCATCAATCTCATTAGCAGTTGTTTTCCAAACTAATCTATAAGATGTGTGTATGTAATAGGATTTGCTGTAATGGCATGATGTATACAAGATGTCTTCAATCCTTTAATCAGGATCTGAATAAAGCCTTATTCTCCTAAACATCTCGCAGATAATAAATGGCATTATGGTTTTTGTTGAAAACCAATGTCAAGCCATCTGAATTTTTAACAAACTTTATAAGTACACATAAGAATTCATACTTGAAAACTTCAACGCTTAGAAAAATTTTGAAATTTTGAAACTTTCGTGCGAAATGTTAAAGTAGTTGCATTAATTAATAATTCTGAAAATTCATTTGTTCGCACGACAAATTTAGTTATCGCATGAATTTGAGTTTCAAACTGATTTCAACTTGTCGCATGACAGGAACTTTCCACACGATAAGTTCAAATTAATTTGAATCATTTTGTGTCGGTTCAACTTCCAAAAACTTTTCGTGTGCGAAAAGTCTGTTCAAAATCATTTTTCAATGTTTCAATCAATCAAATATGTTCATTAAGTATCGTTTTATTCTTATTTAAGTTTTTATGTTTAGTTTGTTTAATTTAACGTATATTTGTCCCTTTTATATTCCGGTCCTAATCTAACATACTTAAATCAATGAGTTAAACATTCTTTTTACCTTTAATCACTCAACAAACATAGACGACAACAATAAACACTTAGATCAATTAATCGATTGAAAAGAAACTTTGAAATTTTTTATTAAATTTTTCAGTTATTCATGCAAATAGTAAATTTTTGGCTCAAAAATGCTTATAATCATTATGACTTCTCGTGCGAGAAGTCAATTGTCTCAATTCAACACCTTTCACGCGACTTGAAACTTTTTGCGCTACAATCTTTGTATTTTGTCAAAATTGAACTTTTTATTTTATCAAATTTTAACATTTTATTGAACATTTTGATTTGTTATGAACAATGATTATATTTAGCTAAGTGTTTACAATTATTCTAACATCCTTAAGTTTGAATTTTGTAAACACAAACGAAACAAAGCAAAAAAAAATAAACACAAAAGAAAGACAAAGTAAAAATAAACATACTAAAACACATACTATACTGTTAACTTAATTATTTTTGATAAATTTTAAAGTATAGGATCATATTCCTTTTGAAATCAATCATTGACCATCTTCCAGTATTATTATATACAAGACTGTTTATGTTGATTGTCAATATATTGTATACTCTTAAACTTAGACTTCAAGTTTATTAAGACACATAAGTTGTGATTTTATCATGTTTTGGTTAAGTTTATGATTTTAGTGGATTCCATAATAAAAAATCCTGCAAAACCCTTATCCTTCTTCAAGATATTATGAAGATTTCAAATAACCCCAATTTGACTTAAACCTTTCATTTTTGATATGCTTTCTGAGATTTAATTATTGTTATAGATAATATCTATTTGAGGATAACTAGCATGAGAAACTTTTCTGATCATAGAGTATTACAAGTTGTAGGACTTATTAACTGTCATCCGGACTCATGTGGCATAACATATTCTCAAAGAAGAAAGTATTATCATATAATATGGATGTCTAAGATATATATTTTATTAGTGTGCTTATTGGCATCTTTTATTCTATATGGTCTTTTGCCTTCTTTTTCATGTTATTTTCTTTTGTCTTTTGATTTTGATTTTGAATCTTCTTTTTCTTTTTGATATTTTCATATATATATATATATATATATATATTATGATTTGAGTCAAAAAAGTAACTGGATTGAGTATGACTAGACCAGTGTTGTAAAAAATCGCTAGGCGCTAGTCGGGCGGTGAGGTGGGGACTAGGGATTCATCGGAATTAATTGGTTTGGAGATTTTATAGGTATCTTTTATAATTATATATATAGTTAGGATTATTATACTTCAAACATAATTAACTAACATAAAAATAACAATCTAAGTTTTTAAAGTTTAGAGATCAAATATTTCAACACATAATATATATAATATATCACAAAATTCACAATATATCTAACAATATATATTGTGATATATCACAAAATTCACAATATATATAATATATCACAAAATTCAAAATACATATAATAATATATCACTATATCGTAAATTACAAATCATAATTTCACAAATCAGTTCTTTACCAAGAAGGCAAGAAGAGAACGGAGCTGCTGCGCAAGAAGAGAACCGGAGCTGCTGCTGAGGTCGCGCGCAAGGGGGGCGCCGCTGCTGTTGTGGTCCCCGAAGAAGGGGCTCGATTACACTAGAGCAAGGCCACAAGGGGGGTTCATCGGAGCAAGGGAGGAGGTGATTTTAGGTTAAATGGGTTTCTCTCTTTTGAACCAGATCTAAATAAGCAAAAAAATAAAGGTTGACCAACTTTGACCGTAACCACCGCCTAGGCCCGATTACACCGACTACCCCCGATTTTCTCCGATTACTGCCGCCTGGCTCCGCCTAGCGCCTAATAGCTTCGACTAGCCATAATCGAAGAGGCTAGGGGCCGACTAGCGATTAATCCCCGCCTAGTCGGCCGCCTAGCCCGCCTTTTATAACACTGGACTAGACTATAACTCTTAGTGTGTTTTAGCATGGTATTAGTGTATTCACAAAACCTTGATAAGTTACCCACTTCAGTCATGACTAAAAAATAAGCATGATGTCCTAACTCAAAACACTTATCGGATCAAATAGATCTATGTGTAACAGTTGAAGAATAAAGTCAAATTCCGTATGAGGAACTGCTTTATAAGAAAGTTATATTGTTTGGCCTTTGAACATGACAGACAATGTTCAAATAATTAATACTCTTTTAATGGTTGACTTACAATATGATTTCCACTGACCAATTTGTTCATGTTTTTAATATTGACATGACCAGATGACAATGCCATAGCAATGTGTCCCTTTTGGATGCTTTAGATAATAAAAACGACGCTGTCACAAATGAATGAAATCCATTCATATTAAGCAAATCCTGGTTTTAAATCCTGGTTTGAAAATTAAGTATTCTTTTGGTGTTCTCAATAATGCTGGTCTTTATCTCTTGGTGTTCTCAATAAAACCTATTCTTCAGGAAGTACAAATCCTAGTTTTAAATTAAGTATTCTTTATTATAAAGTGTGTTGAATATTGCTTGTCACAAATTTATGAGACACTTAACAAATTATGTTTAACTTCCTCAACAAAATTGACATCCTCAAAGCTTAACACATCGTTTGACACTATACATTTCTTAGTGATCTAGCCACCTTTGTCTCCGGCAAATATAACATATCCTCTGTTGTATGATTTGATGTTATGTGACATGGATATATTACCATTCATATTCCTTGAACATCCATTGTCAACGTGTCAACCTATTGATGTTGGGTCTAGGATGTTCCTTCATGAATAATAGATTTATTCTGTTTTAGGAACCCAAACCATTATAGACTTAAGTATACCTTTTTTCATCCAAATATGAAACTGATATCAATATCATATCTCTTTTATCATTGAATATATAATCTTCAAGAACATTAGGTTCTAATGAAATTGTTTTCACCTTCCATTCTCGAATTGGTTTAATCAGTTTCTTGAAAGTGTTTTGTGTGAAAGATGATTGTCATCATTGCAATTTTGTTGTCGGTGAATAAGTTTGACTGACTTAAATTCCTTTTAATTTAGCATTTATAAAGATTTTTTTTATTATTTTCAATAGAGTTTTGAAATCTTTGTTTACTTGTCAATGAACGTTGTTGATGACATTTCTAGCCATGTGAAATCTTTGTTTACTTTTCAATGAACGTTGATGATGACAATTTCTAGCCATGTGATTTGGCTTTCCACACATATAACAACATTTATTATGATACACATTATGTTCTTGAATCATTTTCTCAAACTATTGATGATAACATCCATAGTTATCATAGAACCTGGCTTTAGTATTTCTTTGGCTTATAGATTCTTTAACGGTCTCTCGTTTTCCTTATTCATTATGATTCGCTTCATATACAAATGAGGATTTAAATGTTCAGTTATACTTGTAAAATGAATGTACTGTAGGTGGACCAAGTTATTTTGTACCTAAACTACACATATCTTGTTTCACATGGTTAACAATAATAGAAGGTTTATTTTTAAAGGAACTTGCATTTGTTTCTTTAAAATTATACTCTTCACTATCAATGTTGCCTTTAGAAATAAATCTATTTTTGAATTAGTTTTCAAGTCTGATAAAGATGGTGAATTTCTTTTCTTTTCATTTGTCTTGAAATCTATTTTGGATTTTAATTTCTTTTTTTTTTGTATGATATCATTAAACAATCATTAGGAACATTCAAAACATCCAACTTTTCATTAATCAAAGATGATGAATTATACGGAGATTTGTCATTACAATTTTTATTATTTTCAAATCTATTTCATCACTATTCCAATCTTCAGCCAATCCTTCCTTCTTCACACCGTTTGCAAAAGAATTGTCATGATTAATTTTATTTTCAGTTTTTATGATGGGGTCAAGAGTCAATAAAATATTGATCGAAGGTGTTAATCGGACTTTGGTTGAAAAACCTAAACCAAAGGTCTCTTCATCACAAATGTTAATTGATGAATGCAATGGGGATAATCATGATTAATTGTGATGCAATATTAGAGTAACCAACTCCTTATTTACCACCACTAATTTTCTATATTATTTAGACTTGATTATACCTTCAACCATAGTTGAAGATAATTCAAACCTTTCAAAAATTAGTTTTGAAGATAAGAGTTCATTGTTTAATTTGTTAATTTCCCAAAAAAGTCATCATTATGATTTGACAAATCCTTTATATTACAGTCTTTAACATAAAGATTTAATTTTGACTGATAAATTAATTTGTTTAGTCCATATATCTTTTCTTTGAAAACTTTCTCATTGGTTTATATTCTCGTGCTTGATGTTGAAGTTTTTCAACTTCCAAAATCAAACGTTCATTGTGAACTCCATATTTTTTAACCTTTTCAATACATTTGTTAGAACAAAGTTTTAAAATATACCTTATTTGTTTCAGCTTTCTTTTTTGTCTCTTCATGGATCACATTTACCATGATGGTCTTTTGACCGATCTTGACTGCTACATATGTCGAAGTAATCTCAATAGCATTTTCTTGAATATCGCAAGAAGTAGCTGGAGTAAACTCAATAGCTTTTCCATCAAACATAACTTTTGAGCTAGAGTATCTCAATAGCTATCTTTTCAAAGTTCAGCATATCTTCAGCAACCACTTCTTCCCCCTTTCTATCTTATTATCGCCCTTCTTGACCATTGACTCTTGTTTTTAGCAAAAACTCCACTAATCATATCTTCAGAAACAAACTCAGCAAACAATTTTTTTTTTAAATTTTCTTCATCAGTCTGTATTTCAACCAACAAATAGTGGACATCTTAATATCCAAAGCTTCCATTTGAGCTAACCAATCATAGTGCTCATTTGTTTGAGACACAAGAGATTTGGTCTTTGATGAACTATCCTTAGATCTAACCAATCATAACACCTTAGACTTGACTTTCAAAACCTATCTTTCTGGAGTTGTTTATACCAAAAACCTTCCTTTATGTTCTTCCAGCAAAATTCTTTGCTCTATATACCACTGTCGTCATCTGATATTTTATATCATTCTCTTCAACATCATTGGGATTACTTGTTGTAAGTTATCACCAAGATGTTAGGTGGATTGATTCATCCAGTAAAAAAGGCTACATAGCTATTCATGAATTATATAAAAGAGCCAGATGCTCTTCAACTATTTGAATGGTTTGCCTGTTGGGTTGAGAGTTCACAACAAAATCTTGTTGTATCGATTGAGTGATTTGGATTAGTGAGTAGGCTTGATATTGAGACTGGGCTTGAGTTTGGACATACGGATTTTAGTGAATAGTTGGATATTGAGGTAAGGATTGAGAAACTGCTTGATCTTTCACATTTGAGTGAGCAGAAGATAATGATTGTTGTAATTGGCACAGTTGAGAGTAGCTAACATAGTAATTCGGGTTTCTTGCCATTTTAGCATACAAAGCTGATGCTTTAGCTACCATAGTATTGATGTAATTTGCAACCTTGTGCTTGTCATTCATGTCATAGGATTTGATAATAGAGATGAGATCACTTAGAGACAAGGTAAATAGATCTTTGGTTCTCTTAATGGTAATGCAGTTCTTGTTCGAGCTATAAGATACAAAATTTAATAGCTTTTGTTAACTACTATATTCTCCAGAGTTATCCTAGCACTCTTCATTTTGATGATCAATTTTACAAACCTAGACATTGAGCTTCCAAATTCTCACCAAGAATATGATTAAATATATTGAAATCTTGGTTGAGCATATCATTTTGTTGTCTCTTATATCCTTGTTTCCCATAACTTGTTCTTCTATTGCATCCCATAAATCCTTAGCTTTAATATAATCTTTAAACTTTTGTTCTATCTCAGTTGTGAGTGCCATTGTGATAGCAGCATAAAGCTTTATTTTCAAGTTCCATTCTCCTAAGATCATCTTCATCCCACAGATGTTCTGGTTTAATGACCCATTCTTCTTTCTCATTCTTGTATAGAGGAATGTACGGGCCTTGTTTGTTAGACCTCATCATCTAGGGTTCAGTATATATCACATGATTAGAAAATGATAATCCCAATCTGGATAATCTTCCTTATTTAGTAGATAGGGAGGCTTTGATTTTATGCCAATCTCATTGTCGAGATTCAAGGTAGTAGTGATGTGCTTCAGATTTGGCATTGAAAATTCTTAAAACAAATTCAGAATTTTTTTTTTCAAAATTCAAAAATTCTCGCATGAAAAAACAGCAACTTATCGCGCATTAAGTCTAGTAACTAAATCTTGCAAAAGTCTAAGTTTTTGCATGAAAGGTATCTTTCTATAACAATTCTTAATTGTCTTGTGCGAAACTCAGTCTTTTCGCGCGAATGGTAATTTTTCACACAGGACAAACAATTTTTCACTTGATTCAATTTGTCCAAATCAAAGCTTTTCGTGTTCAATTTACACCAAATTGATTAGATTCAATTAAAAAATTGTTGAATTAGTGCTAGTTTCTCTAATTGATTCAAAACAACTTGTGTTAATCCAAAAAACTATCATCAATTCACCGATTATCGAAAAGATAGCTTCATAATCTTCCAAATAACTAAAATAAGCTCAAACTTCAAGAACCAAATGTAATGACTTACGAATTCTTCAAATAATGTTCTTCTCAATCGATCTAAGCAACAAGACTCTGATACCAATTGTAGGATCATTACAATATTCAGATCGATCTCATAATTAAGTAAGCAAAATGTAAACAATATGGATGAGAAGTAGAAGAATAGAATGATTTGACATGATGTAAATAACTTCACTTCTTTATTTCTCTCTGAATTTAAAGGATTACAATTAAATACAAATGTAGAAAGTGATCAAGCATTACTAAATACAAAAGAAAGCTAACTATTTATACTAAACTACATGTTCTCGTGCGAACAATACTACTCACGCAAGAATCTAGTTCTCACGCGACACGTAGTTGTCGCATGGCTAGTTTAACTATTCGCTTGAAAACTTGAACTTCTTCTTTATTTTGATTTGATTTTTCAAGGCTTTAGGTTCAACCCCTACACATAACCTTCCCATCTGCCTTTTACTCTAAACCCTTTAAAACTTATAACCAAAGATCCAAGAGTACTCCTACCACTTCACAGCCACCCCTTCCTTCTTCTATACATACCCGCCCACATCTTAAGCCAAACCCCAATACTATAATGATGATTTTATTGTATACAACACTTCCAGAACCGTGCTTCTTGAACCAACTTCCATTAAAACAAGCTCTAAACCATCCTTTTTAGAATGTTGCCATGCAAGATGAATTCAGTGCATTACAATGCAACCGCACATGGACACTTGTTCAACCAAATACAACTCACAATCTAGTTGGCTATATTCGGGTATAGAACAATATGACCCTGATGGATTATTATAGCATGTAAAGGTTGTGCTTGTTGCCAAAAGGTTATCTTGATGGTAAAACCATCCATCCTCCATCTCCGCACAACCCAAGCTTCACTTATTCCACTCACCCCTCTCATATTTGCAAACTAAATTAAGCCATGCGTAGTCTTTGAAAAGCTTCTCAAGCTTGGTACACTGAACTTAATCTTTTATAACAATTTACATCCACCATCTCTGATCCTTCAATTTTCATTAATAAGATAGGCACATATCCCATCTTAAATTATCTCTATGTTGATGATATAATCATCACAGGTCCTTCACCTTCCACCTTAAACTCCTTCATCACTACCCTTGTTAACAAACTACCCCTCAAGGAACTCGACTCACTTTCTTATTTCCTCAGGGTAGAAATTCTCCAACAACCAAAAGTCTTACTTCTTTCAAAATTAAAATGCATCCTTGATGTTAGGACCGTGTACGTACGGAGTACTAACTGGTAATGCGTGTAACCAGATTAAATAGTGTGGAATCCTATTTGATTGGCGATCCAATCATTGAGAACGACAACCCGATCGATCTAACGATGAAAAAAACATTAAGAATGATTAGAAATTGATTAGGAATGAACTATGAACTTGGAGTAGGGTTTCTGGACGCTCTGGACGGCTAGGTTACAAGTATGTGTTGAAATTATATTAAGTGTCCCGTTTTCCATTAATTAGGTGGTATTAATAGGTTATGGGTTTCCAACCATACGACTGAACCATTAACATGGTTTAGTTGTGCGACTAAATCATGCGATTGATCCATACGCATGACTGAAGGTTCAGTCGTGCGATTGAGTCAATCTTATGTCTCAATCGTGCAACTGATCCAGTCTCCTGGTTCAGTCGTGTGGACTGGTCCATTAGCATGAGATATTCATGCGTATGGTCCATTAGCATGGTCCATTCGCATTAAGGACTCATACGACTAAGTTTGAACACATCTCTCAATCATTATTGACTGAGAACTATGCACAAACATCTCAAACCTATATAGTAAGTTTATTATACTTAACACACAATAATACAATGAAATATTGAACATTATAAGCATCACTCATTCATTACATATGTGTAAGACATGATAGACTTTTTGATGTGGGCCCAAGTGTGGATGAGCAAGCTTTAGCCTTTTTGGAGGCCCAAGATCGCTTATCAAAAGGGGCTTCACTAAAATGAGCATAACTTGGGCTAGAAGTCCCCGTTCCAGGCCCAGGACCAATCAAAACGACCATGGACCGAGGAGCAAATTTTCACAAAGGCTTATTTTATGAGTTATTTACGTTTTTGTCTTATTTTTACATTTTGTTAAACTTTACATTTGGCCCAGTTTTTCGACCCATTCATGTTTTGTGGCCCATTCGAATTTGGTTTTGTTTCTTTATATGTTTGTAAGAGATGAGGGAAAGAATTATTGAAGTTTATGAAACATCTATTTTCTCTCTATCACAGTGTGTGTTAGTGTAAACCCTGATTATCGGTATTTTTTGTGAATCAACGATAGTCAGAAGAATTTTTCCTTGTATTCTTGTTGAATCAACAGGCTTAATTATCTATCTCTCTGTTTCCGACTGCATCACTTTTACATTGAGCACATAAACTATGTACATATATGTATCAAAAACTCTCCCTTAGACCTTGTTTAATCTACTATCTGACATTCTTAATAAGCTCTTCAAATTTCTTGTACTTCTCCTCTCTTGTGACTCCGGCATGTATTTCAAATACAGAGCAGAGCCTTATGACATTTTGGAATTAGAGAGCTTGTACAATATCTTGTGCGTCATAGAATAGTGGCCACTTGTATAAGGTGTAGACATCATCATCAGGCAAGTGGTAAGCCACATGGGTCGAATACCCTGATAGTTTCCTTTTTCCTCTCTATTTAGAACAATGACCGCTTCACCCGTCCTCCAATCATAGTACCACCATTTGAAGTGTAGAGTGAAGTCTTGAGGCATTTCCCGTAAGGGAATCTTGGACATTATGCGTGGGGTACTCCACTTCAACACGACTTTAGGCTTTCCAGATATGGGATCCACTTCAGACCTACGAATGTACCTCTTTGGTTGTTGAGGTCTGAAGTTTACCCATCTGGTGTGGTATTCCTTCTGTAGGGCAGCCTCAAACCAACCTAACATCTTTCTAGGATTAGCATATAGCAGATTTAAGTATGCCAGTTGGTTGAGCTCAAAACCTGAGAGAGTCTTCAGATCATGTGGATATCTAAAGTACGTTATTCCCTTCTCCCTCTTTACAAATAAACGTTTAGATCTTCAAAATACGCCCATGCTATAACCTTTCCTGACACTTTCTAATGTCTTTTGACTCTGTAGAGCTTTGTGTAGGCATTTTGCTTTGTCGGCGCGCGTTGGGCTTTCATATCTGCAAAACAAGCTGCCCATTCAGCCTTCTTGATTTCAATATCTGCATCTGAGGCTTGGCTGTGCTTTTTTTTCTTTTTCTTTCTCCATCTCATCCAGTTTTTCAAATATAGCACTACTGAGACTTTCACCCAAGTCGGGGATTACATTTCCCTCTTGGTCAGTGTACTCTAGATAGTCTCAGTCGTGACATCCTTAATCTCTATTTCGTCGACATCGGTAGCTCTTGTCACTTGTCATATCAACTGTAGGAGCATCTTTGACCAGCTCATCTGGATTTAGCTCATTGTCAGGTCATGTATGATTTCTCATTCTTCAGGAGTGTAGCTCAACAACCGTCTGACAATCCCTTGCAAATCAAGAATCATGGTAAATTAAGACTTGAATTGCTGCAGGGGAGCAACATCTATTCATCTTGCTGAGAGGTTTGATTTGCTGATTTAAGCATTTAACATATTTCAATCATTAGTAATTAATCCATAAATTTAAACATTAATTACATAATTTAATATTTGAATCAAGTACAAAAGTTTTCTAAATGCAAAACATCTAATCTATACTTTTATCCTAATCCGTCAATTCTTCAACTATAGGGTTGAGGGTGATGCTCCCTGATCTTATGCTCTCTTAGTCCGCCTTTCTTGACCTTGAGCAGAGGCTGATGCAGCCCCTTCACCTTCATCATCATCATCATCTCCTCTCTTCTTACCCTTGACCCTTCATCATACCTTCATCTTCTTCACCAGACTCATCATCATCATCATCATCATCATCATTATCACCATCATCATCACCTTCACCTTCCCTGATCATTACAGGCTCATCTTTTAATCCTTTCAGCCTGAGCATGATCTTCTTATTCTTTGCCTCCAAATCCTCAATCCTCTGACCGAATGAACATTCTGCTCCTAAAGTTGTGTAATGTGCTGAGCTTGAGCAGCATTGAGCTCCATCAGTGGTTTAGCTGTTTAGCTCTTTGCTCATCGGCAGCTAGCAACTTTAGCACCATCCGGTTAGATTGGCTAGATTCTTCTACTGATGGAGGATAGAGTGGGTCCAGTGGTGAAGGTAGAGTGGGATGAGGTACCTGCTTGGTGGCTGGTGGTGGTAGTGGTGGATGTGGTGAATATGGGAGGTGGTATAGGAGTGGATGGTGAAGGGTTGGCTATGGTGGTGGTGGTAGGAGGAGTGGTAGTGGTGTGGGAGGAGATGTGGTAGTGGTAGGTAGTAGGAGGTGTGGTAGTGGTAGTGGTGGTTATGGTAGGTGTGGTAGAGGTAGTGGTGGCTGTGGTAGAGGTGGTGATTAGTGTAATCCTACTTCTCTTCCCCTTCAAGCTGTGGGGCTGAGCCATCCTCTTCTTCCTAGATCCCTTGGAGAAGGATGCTCCCCCTGGGCTCATGGGCTGCTCCGGGATGTATGAAGGATCAGTGATATCGGTAGCAGCATCCCCGGACTCGCCCTGGCGTCCACCAACCGCCGCAATCCCCCTCTCAGTGGCAACAACCTTGCTGCGAGAGTGAAGCATGTGTTTCGTTTACATTCTACATTCTGGACGGAAAGGAGATGGTTGTTGAACATCTTCCTAGGCCCCTTCCATTGTACTCTTCCCTTCTTCTTCCCCTCCGACCTGCAGGAGCGAAGGGTGATAGACTCTCAGGTGAGCCGGGAAGCCTTATTACTTTTCTTTACTAATCGGAAAGAGACTCTCTCTTGACCTGACTTTCCCTATTGGCTTGGAGATAGGAATGAAGCCTATTTCCCTTACAAGAAGATCAATAGGATTGCCTGGTAAACTGGGCTTTTATGGCCAAGCTACTCTGGGTGGATGGTGGAGATGGTATTTCAGTGGCAGTGGCCCTAGATGGAGTGGGGCCTGTATCTCCACCATCACCACGGTCATCGTCATCGGTGTCGTCGGTGGGTAGAACAATTGGCTCAGAATCTGAATCGCTGTCATCGTGACGCCACTTCTTGCGAGCTAGCACCACATAATCAGCACTGGCCAAGTGCCTGAACAATCTCCTGACAGGGGTTTCACTTGCTTCCCCCTGTACACCTTCATCCTTCCTAGAGTGTGTCATCCATCACCTCTAACATCACTACGTCGTCCTTCTCCTTGGGTAGTAGAGAGCTTCTCATCTATGATCATCTACAAGAACCTTGGATACATGCAGAAGCTCTCCTTACCCTTGGCCTCAAGGTTCTCGAACATGTAGGAGAAGATCATCTTGGAGAAGTTGAAGGGGTGATTTAGCACCAGTGCCATGTAAGCATTCTGGATTTGGTCAGATAGATTATCAAATCCATCCCTCTGTGAAGCAATGCACTTTAGAATGACATGTGCTAGGTACTTGAACTAGGGACACAGGTTGATTTTGTTGAGCACACCTGCGTTGATGTCCCCAGTGTACTTCATCCGTAGAAAACATCCCCTTACGGTAAGAGGATGAAACCTGGTTAGGTAGGCAGCATCATCACTCAGGTCCAGTACCCGTCGAAGGTCTGTGACAATAACCTCAATCTCTTGCCCAAAATGATGCTCCGAATGCAGTAGGGCTTAGTAGATCTATCAATTGACGCACCTTCCCAAAGGCCTGCTGTATAGACTGGTAGGGTGTGCATGGACCAGATATGGCTGTGTAGATCCTTGATCTCCTTAGAAATGCAATGATACCAACAAACTCAGTAGCATTCTGAGTGGTGGCATCCAAGTGAGCACAAAGTTGTGCTTGGTGTTGGTGATCCACCTATATGCCATGTTATGTAACACAAGACACATAAACATGAGATTTGTCCATAACAGAAACTATTGAAATTTAAATTGTTCTAAGATCATTCTGGTTCAATCATGCGATTGAGCCATACGACTGAGTTCAGTCGTGCGATTGAGCATGCGACTGAGTTCAGTCGAGCGATTGGACAAGCGGCTGACTTCAATTGGGCGATAGAGCATGCGGCTGAGTTTAACCAGGCGATTGAGCATGCGGCTGAGTTCAATCGTGCGATTGACCTTATACGCCTTGTTCATTCGGTCGATTGATTCATTCACCCAGCTCAATCGTGCGATTGAAGTTCATTCAGAGTGTCCATTCGCCTAACTCTTTGTTCGACAGTCTAACCTTGAATCTAGGTCAAAACATGATGTTAAACGTTGCGTTTAGACTCGTTAGATTCTTAGGGACCCTAACTATCACTGTATGTCCTTTATTTTAACGATTTTGCACATTTAGGTGGCTATTTGAAGGTTTTTACATATTTCTTGATTTTAATCAAATTGGGTCTGTTAGGGTATGATTACGCCAAGCATTTTGTGCGATTTCAGTCACTAAGTACCTGTAGATGAAGTGCGTACACATTAGTATCACAATCACATAACGAATCGATGAAATCAAATTTTGTCTGAGTATGTTTGCTTTCGTGCGATTTGGGAGCGATTGAAGGGTGATGAGAATGTGCGAGTGACTTCACCCTATTTATATTGATTTTATCTTCAATCGGATGACTGGACCTCTTCGCACGCTACATTTGGACGATTGGGGTTCAGTCGTGCGACTGGCTCAGTCAGTCATGTTCAGTCGTGCGACTGACTCAGTCAGTCACATCCATTCATGCAATTGGTTCACTCTTTTGATCAATTGTGTGGATTGACTTATGCATATGGTCTAATAGTACGTCTGGTCCATACGTATGGTTCAATCATGCGATTGGCCCAAACGTATGATCCAATCGTACGACTGGTCCATACTTATAGTCTAGTCGTGTGAATGGCTCATACTTATGAGTTTGACATTATGCACTTTCAAATACTTAACATTTTAATTATTGATAAGACGTTATGACCGGTGATCATCTCAGACATGATCTTTTTAATTTGAAAAAGTGTTTGATCACCTCAAGTGTGATCCTTTTAACTTAAACCTTATGCGATCACCTCAGACGTGATCCTTTTAAATTCAAAACCCGATTGGTCACCTCAGACGTGACCCATTTTAGTGAGTGATTTACAGATTTAATTCAAATGCATAGTTTGACTTTTACCTACCAATGACTAAAAATAATAAATAAAACAACTTGAAATTAAAAGAACAGAACAAGACAGATTTTTGTATTTTTATTTGGTGATGGATTTAAACCTATTAGAGTAATTCTAATCGATTTTACATCCTGGACAGCACAGCTTCAATTCTAGTTTATCATGTCTGGTACAATTCATTATGAAATCATACAGGGGTATCAGAATCATTTGGGACACTTTAATATACTATTCTGATGCTAGATTCTTGTTTTGCCTAAGAGTCAATAGCAATTTTAGGAAATCATACTAGAGCTACTAGGTGCACATAATGATTTTGACTTTCAAGAACTGCAGCTCACATTGATTGTCAGTATGCTTGTCCTCTTAAACCCATACACAAATTTTAAACACACATTTTTGATGATTTAAGGTTTAATTATTTCAACAAGCATTTGTGGATCCCACGCTTATATGGGTATATTGACAAGAAGAAACTATTCTAAGAGCTTTCAAAGAGATGCCAAGCCTCATATCAGTGCCACCATATAGCAGAGAGGCGCAAACACATGAATTCTAGAATATTTAGGTTATGCTTATCCTCAAGTCAATGCCACCGCACAACAGAGAGGCACACAACCCATCTTCTTGTTAGAGCATTTATTTTTCTTTTGCACATAACGCACTAACAACGTAAGTTATTAGCTTGATTGCATTTCGATTTTCCCATGTGCTTTGCTCATTTTTTTATGGTCATCCGCACACATTTGTGGCGTTTATTTTGCTCTTCACCCCTTATTGGAACTGCGTTGATTGTGTTAACCAGGGATAAGATGGAAACCGACAGCAAGTTGAACAACTTAGTTTGTAGTTGAAATCACCAATGAGGTCTACTCATCTATTGTGTTGAATCTACCGACACATCATGTAATGAGCTAGCAGCCTCTAGGTCTACTTTCTATATGTTACCTTGGTAGCATACTAGTTTTACTATCATTTTTCCTTTTATTTTGCTTAGACTTTTCAGACTTATACTTAGAATTTTACATCTTAATCAGTTAAACTCTTTTGAAGTCCCAAACAATTTGTTCCCTGTGTACTATTATTTTCCATAAACGTTGAATCAGAATCACAGATTTGATTATATTCCTTTTAGCTAAGCTTTCATTCTCCCTTGTTTTTTAAGTAATTAAATAAAGCAGCTAATTTAATTCTAATCTAACCTATTCTCCCTCTAAAATTCTAAAACTGAAAATATTTTATGTTTTTTGGATTTTAATAAACAGGAAAATAAAATAAAAAAAATTAAATAATGTCAGTTTATCACGCCATTAACCTTTAATAAATATAAAAACCTCGGTTTATCAAATGCTTTTGTGTAGAGGTCGGCGCATTGAAAATCCATATTTATTTTGACCACATTGATTAATTGATTTTCAAAACAGTCACGTATAAAGTGATACTTAATTCCGATATGTTTAATTTTAGGATGTTGGACTGGATTTTTGGTGACAGCAATAGCAGCAGAGTTATCAACAAAATTAGAAGTGTTAGAGAATTGCAAACCGTAGTCACGCATTTACTCTTGAATCCAAATGACCTGTGAACAACAACTTGCACCAGTAACATATTCAGCTTCACAAGTTGGCAGAGCAACTGATGTCTGCTTCTTACACTGCCAGGTGACTAAACTTCTCCCAAAGAATTGACATCTTGCAGACGTTGACTTGTAGTTTATCTTGCAACCACCATAATCCGAGTCACATACACTGTAAGCTCAAAATCATCATCATGAGGATACCACAACCCAAGTGTTGGAGTACCCTTCAGATAACGGAAAATTCATTTAACACCTATGAGATGGTTGACTTTTGATTTTGCCTGATATCTGGAGTAGAGACACATCACGTACATGATATCAGGTCAAGATGCTGTGAGATACATAAGGGATCCGACCATTCCTCTATACATTATAGCATTAACTAGATCACCATTTTCGTCGGGTGCCACATCGTGATTCGTGGCAAGTGGATTTCCGGCAGCTGAAGCGTTCTCCATGTCAAACTGATTGAGGATATCCCCTACATATTTAGTTTGATGTAGGCAGATTACTTTTCGTGTCTGATCCACCTGTAATCCTAGGAAGAACTTCATCTCCCCCATTGCACTCATCTCAAATTCTGCTTTCATGACAGATTCAAACTCTTTACATAACTCTTCGTTTCTGGAACCGAAATTTTGTCATCACATAAATCTGTACGAGCAGTAAGTCACCATCCTTTTCTATGATGAATAGTGTACAATCAATCACTCCTCTACGAAAACCGTGTTTCACAAGATGAGTCGAAAGTTTTTCATACCAAGCTCTTGGGGCTTGATGGAGCCCTTACAGAGATTTGTCCATATTGTAAACTCTGTCCTGATGATAAGGGTCCTCAAACCCTTTGGGTTGACTGACATATACTGTCTCATGGATTTCCCCATGAAGGAATGCACTTTTGACATCTAGTTGATAAACTTTGATTTTTATGTAAGATGCATAGGCTAGGAGATACAGATTGCTTCCATTCTAGCCACAGGTGCAAACACTTCATTGTAATCGATTCCTTTGACTTGTCTAAAACCTTGAACGACAAGTCAAGCCTTGTTTTTTATTATGACCCCTTGGTCTCTTTCTTGCACTTCAAGACCCATTTAGTGCCTATTACTTTAGCACCTTTTGGTCTATCCACCGGTGTCCATACTCCTAGCTTCTTGAATTGAAGGAGTTCTTCTTACACGGAACTAACCCATGCCTCATCGTTTAAGGCTTCACTAACATATTTTGGCTCAAAATGAGACACGAAACATCGATACGCACCGCCGTGAAGGTAGCCTTTTCCACGACAGAGGCATAATCAGCTGAGTATAGCTGATTTCTTGTCTAAACTCCCGATTCTACATCCCCTATGACATTGTCCAGAGGATGATAAACGTGTATTCGAGATCCGGGAGTGGTGGGAACAACTACTTCCTCATCCAGATTTTAAATTCCCGGGTCAGTATCTGCAGCTGTTGGAGTTTGAGGTTCCGAAGTGTCTGAGACATCAACATCTGATGCTGGTACTTGTAGTAGTAGGAACTTCTTCCTCCTGGTCCACCTGTTCAGTCTTCACTTCTTCATCTTTAGTGAAGAATCACTTACATCAAGTGCTCCCCCTAAGGAACTAGATGATTCACCTAGTGAGACTGTTGTTGGCGAGTCTGGTGACGGTGTATTTAATACATCAACCATTATTCTGGTCGATAACTCATCATCAGAAGGGGAGATAGCGATATTGAAGGACTTAAAGAATCCATCATAGTCGAAAAAGAATGATGGTCCCTTTCCAGCAGGGCAGTGGTGTATCACTGTACGTTAACGTTGCACCACACTTCTACTTGACCCGTTGAGTTGTTATACACTCTCTTATTCGGTATATGTATCCTAGAAAAATCCCTTCTTCAACCTTCTCACTGAACTTCCCTGACTGAGTTTTCTTCAACAGCGTACATGGTGCGCCAAATGGTTTGAGGTACTCCAGATTAGGTTTACGTCGCTAGAGCAACTCATAACATGTTTTACCATGACATTTGACCACCAAAACTCGATTGAGGGTGTAACATGCATTGGCAACTGCCTCATTCCAAAATTGGATGGTCAGTTCGAGTCGGCTAGCATCGTTCGTGCTGTCTTTATCAAGCTCCTATTCTTTCGTTCAACAACTCCATTCATTTGTGGAGTGTAGGCAGATGTGAACTGGTGTACAATTCCTTTCTCTTTACAGAATGCCTCCATCCGCTGGTTCATGAACTCCGTGCCATTGTCTGAGCGAATCTGTCTCACTTTCAGCTTGTAGAGAGATTCCAATGTAGTTACTGAAAGATTCAATGTCTCTGATTTGGATTTCAGAAACATCACCTAAGAGAATCTTGAGTAATCATCACTGACTACATAACAGTACAGATCACAATGATGCTTTTGGTACTACAGGACCAAACAGACCCATATGTAGAAGTTCAAGAGGCAGGTCAATAGAATTTACTTTCTTTGCCTTTGAGACTTCTTGGTCTGTTTACCTTTCTTACATGCTACACAAAAATCCGAAAGTTGAAAATTCCTAACATTAACTTCATTTACTAAATCATTTTAGATCAGATGATTCATCTTCCATGGATTGATGTGTCCCATTCTCCTATGCCAGGAGATTGAGTCTTTCTCTATGGCCTTTGCCCAGAAGCATTGAATGTGATGATCGGTTGTGGAGGCTTTTGACAGATCCAAGACATATAAGTCCTAATATCTTGAAGCTAACATTAAGATTTGGTCCTCCGGGATAATGTAATCCTTCTACAATACATAGCACTTCTTGATGTCAAAAACCACTTTGAATCCTTTTTCACATATCCGGGAGACTGAAAGCAAGTTATTCTGTAGTTGTTGAACGTAGTTGACCTTATCAAACTTTACTTTCTGGTTTCCCACTTCGCCTTGAGCTGTGATGTATCCTCCTTTGTTCCCAGCAAATGATACATGTCCCCCTTTAATTTGCTTGACATTGAAAAGAGAGACAAATTCCCGGTCATGTGCCTAAACGCCCCACATTAACAATCCAGGTGTTTGTGATAGCACTGTAATGGATACCCTGCACATTAAAGGAAATGATCAGTTTAGGTTTGGGACCCAAGCCTTATTGGCTTGGTGAACCCAGAGGAATCACACATCATGAACTCAACCCACTGTCCATTTGAGGGTGAGGCATATCATTCTTCATATTGTTCTTATCATCAGACAGTTGACTTGGCTTTTCTTTCCATAAGCTAGTTCTGTGTAAGGCCCTATTTGTAATAAACAGATGACTGGCTTACAGTCTGAACTTTAGGTTCATTAATTCTTTTTGGTGGAGAGATAGACCTCCTTTTATAAGACGTGGTTTAGTATCATAAAGTTCAATTTTTTTGTCTAGGAGTCTGATAATAAGGACAATTAGAAGCAATATGTCCCTTTCTTTCCACAACAGTAGCAAGATTTTCCTTCTACATGTTGATGGAACTATTTTGTGGGGAAGTGTGTGATACAGGTGTGACTTTAGTCTGGTTGGGTTGGACACTTCTTGTTTGGATGTTTTTGCTTCTTTAACAAAATTCATTGTTTGAACGTTTTTAACATCTTTAGCCTTTTGTTTATTTGGACTTTGATGTGGAGCCACGGGTTGGTTTAACTGGTTTGGTCAGTTTGATTCAGCAAATAGACATGTTTGAACCTGACTTTACATTAACCTTTTCCAAGTGTTCATCCAAATTCACAATAGGCATCTTACCTTTAGAAGATAAAAGTAGCCTCATTCTGTTAGTGACAGAATTCACTGGTTTTACCAATGGAATCCAGATCACTACTAGAGGAGTCGACACCACATGATCCTTAATTGGATTGTTATACTAGTCTACATTTAGTATTTTAACATGATCTCATGTGGTAGTGGAACCACTTTGTAACCTACCCCTCCCGGTTATTATTCGTTCTTTCACTATGTTTGAACTATGTGAGAAGGACTGGTCCAACTGTGCAGTTTTTGTTTTAATGAGTTGACTTCGACTTCAAAACTGCTTTTTCTTTCTTAGTTTCTTTCAAGAATTTAAATAAACTTTATATCATTGGCTTGATTAACGCAACACCCTCGGTTTCCCTTAGTTGTTTATTTAAAAGTTCTATTTTCTCTTATAACTGCACATCGTTTTGTTTTAAAATCCGATTAGCTTCTGTGCTAGTTGTAAATCATTTACCAACTATCATTGTGGTCTAATAACCTAGCAAACTTAAGATCATGCTTTCTCTATATTTATTACATTCAATACAAGCATGATTTTGAAGAGTTGGTCTTTGGTACTTACCTGTGAGTATTCAGTTGTATCATCCATCAATCCAAATTTGCTTCTTTGGATGCTGGAGATTCTAAACTGTCGTTTTGAGTTCGTTTTTAGCCAGGTGATTTACCACATGCATAGTATCTTCGTTATCTGACACCACTAGTTTCAACTGTGATTTTTTCCTTCACTCGTAGAGTCATCATCCAATCCCTCGACACAGGCAATATTGATTAATCCGTAGACACAACGGAAGGTCCAATCCTGCCCTTTATCATCTTGAGTAGTCAAGGCCTTTGTCTCTTTGCCTGATGAGGTACTCCACTCATTTGTTTGTCTTGACGAGTGAAGGTTGAGAATGGATTTCCGTTACCTGTTTTTCTTGGGCTTAACACATTCATATTTGAAGTGCCCTTTTTCTTTCCATAGTTAAGCAGGTAACTTGGTTTTGTCGAAATGAAAGTAGTATCTTTTATGCCTACCAAGTTTGGTCCAATCTTCATTACAAACTTGTTCGCTCTTCTGACAGCACTATCCAAAGCCCACATAATATCCATTCTTTCTAGTTCATTTTTATCCACCTACTCATAGTCTTCAGCGGCCAGATGGCAATTACCAATTTTCCCTGCAACTAGACCATCATAAGAATGACAACCGCTGCTAGAAGGAACATATGCTCCTTTGCAACCTCCACAGTAATTTCGAGATTCTTGGTCTTCAACTTAGTAGCATTTGCTTCAGGTACGATATATTTGGGTACTAGATGACCCTGATGTTTCAGATCCTGAAGCTGTTGTTTGAGAAGGAGCGCTGAACTAGACACAAATGTTGTTTGAAGAGGTGCTCCTGAACTGGTTGGAGTGGGAGAGGAGTTATAAAGTGAAGGATTCTAGTCATAAGATCCTTTCTGAGACTTGTATTTCATCCTCAGTTCTTCCTCTCTCTCTCACTTCATATGAAGTCATTTATATCCAACTGTGACAGAATATCATTCTCGCTCAGATTCGACACAAACAAGTCCGATTTTTCTGGCAAACCATCTGCAAAGCTTGATACCTTATCTTCTATAGACGTTGTTACTACTCCATGAGTGTGCAGCTCACTCATCATATGGTAGAACCTGTCTATACATCATTCAACCTTTATTTCCCCATCGAAGAGAAGTTATCAAACTTCTTCTTCAGAGCTTTGCCTTTAAAGCTTTCAACGTTGCATTCCCGTCGTATTGTTTCTCCAAAGCTTCCTATACTTCTTTGCCTGTTTTGTTCTCAGAAAACTGATGGATATGTCTTTTTGGTATTGACTGAGTCAACAAGGCATACACCTTCTTTCAACATTGTACTTCTGCTTTCTTTCCTGGTATCTCAACCACCCATGGTTAATTAACACCATCAGCACCAACGGCATACTATAACCTGTCTCGATAGATTTCAAAGGTTGGGATCAACTCCATTAAGATATATTTCAATCTTTGTTTCCATTGTGGGTAATCATCTAAC
>JACCIX010000165.1:0-60955 GCA_025506515.1 Flaveria trinervia
CAAAAGAATGGTCTTTAAAAAAACAAGTGAATATGATTCATTTGATGCATGTGCGTCTTGTTTACAAGGTAAAATGACAAGGAACCTTTTAGTGGCAAAGCCGAAAGGGTAAAGGATTTATTAGGTGTCATACATTCGGATGTATGTGGTCTTTTAAACCTATGACAAGGTACAATGAAAGATACTTCATTACCTTTACTGACGACTATAGTCGATATGGGTATGTGTACTTGTTAAGACACAAAGACGAAGCTTTTGAAATGTTCAAGATTTTCAAAATGAAGTACAAAATCAACTCAATAAGTCAATTAAAATTCTCTGCACGATAGAGGAGGTGAATACTTGAATGATGCTTTTAGGGACCATCTTAGAAGGGTGGGATTGTCTCACAACTATCTCCACCGGGAACACCACAACATAATGGCGTGTCCGAGCGGAGAAATCGAACTCTATTGGATATGGTTCGATCTATGATGGCTAGAAGCTCACACCTCTGTCGTTTTGGGGTTTTGCTCTGCGCTCTGCGGCCCGTATTTTGAATATGGCCCCAACCAAGAAAGTTGGAAAGGACACTTTATGAAATATGGCATGGAAGGGTTCCATCATTTTCATATTGAGGGGGTGGGGGTGTGAGGCTATATGAAGACTCCCACCTCGAACAAGTTAAAAAGCCATTCCACTAAGTGTATCTTTATTGGATATCCAATAGATTCTATGGGATATTATTTCTATGATCCAATACAACAAAAGGAGTTGTTGCCAAAAAGGGTGAGTTCTTGGAAAACCAAGTTTCTTATGGAAGGAACGGTAGTAGAACTGTGGATCTTGAAGATGGTCAAGAACCGCAACCCGATACACGTTTGGTTGACACTAGCACTCAACATGAGGATGTTGAAAGTGATCAAATAGTGATCAATACACCAGAAAACGTTCGCAGATCTGGTAGAACTAGTAATCCACCTGAAAGATATGGATTTTCACTGATGGATGCTATGTGATAGATTCCGATGACCAATCACATAACCATGATGCGTTGTCCAATTCGGACCGTGACGAATGGCTTGAGGCCATAACGTTGAGATGCAATCCATGTATGACAATCAAGTATGGGACTTGGTTATACCACCTCTTAACTCCAAAGTAATTGGAAGTAAGTGGGTTTTCAAGAGAAAACCGATATGCATGGAAACTTGGATACTTATAAAGCTAGACTTGTAGCAAAGGGTTTCACTTGTTGACTATGATGAAACTTTCTCACCTGTTGCGATGCTAAAATATATTAGGATATTGTTTGCCATAGCTACTCATTATGATTATGAGATTTGGTAAATGGATGTCAAAACGGCTTTTCTAAATGGGATATCTTGAGGAAGATGTCTATATGGTTTAGCCTGAAGGTTTATCGATCCAAAACATCCTAACAAAGTATGTAAGTTAAAGAAATCAATCTATGGATTGAAACAAGCATCGAGAAGTTATAGAATCACCGTTTGATGAAGAAGTAATTAAATTTGGATCATCAAGAAAGCTGATGAAGCTTGGTATATAAGAAAGCTAGTGGAGCATTATCACTTTTCTAGTATTGTATGTTGATGACATACTACTATTTGGAAATGACGTTTCAACCTGGAAGGTGTAAAAACCTGCTTGGAAGTTGTTTTTCCATCAAGGATCTTGGTGAGGCCTCCTATATCTGGGGAATAAAGAAAGATATATAGGGATAGATCAAGGCGGTTGATTGGTTTTAAATCAAAGTGCATACATTGATAAGACTTGAAAGGTTTAAGATGGAAAACTCTAAGAAAGGTCGGTACCTATTCAAAGAGGAACGATATTGGTACGACTCAATGTCCAAGCTCAAAGGATGAGCAAGATAAAATGAAGGCAATCCCATACGCATATGCTATTGGTCATCATGATGTATGCAATGATATGCACTCGGCTGGACGTTTCATGCGCCTTAAGCATGACAAGCTGATACCAGCAAAATCCTGGAAGTAGTCATTGGATGGCTGTTAAGAACATACTCAAATACCTAAGGAGGACTAAAGATATGTTTCTTATCTATGGACCTGGTGATGAGGAACTCGTTGTAAAGGTTACACGGGGGCGAGTTTCCAAACCGATCGTGATGATTCACGATCACAATCGAGATACATTTTCATTCTGAATGGAGGAGCTGTCTCTTGGAAGAGCTCTAAACAGGATGTTGTGGCTTTATCAACACAGAATTTGAATACGTCACCGCCTCATTGGCAGCTCAAGAAGCTGCATGGTTGAAGAAATTCATTGCCGATCTAGGGATTGTCCCTTCCATTCAGGAACCCCTAGAGATCTTTGTGATAACGAGGGTGCGATTGCTCAAATCAAGGAACCTCGTGCTCATCAAAAAACTAGGCACATTGAGCGGAGTTTCAACTACATACGAGATGAAGTTGAGAAAGGAAAGATATGTATTCTCAAAGTTCACACAGATCAAAATATTGTAGATCCTCTTACGAAGCTCCTAGAAAAGGAAAAGCATGAAGGTCATACCTGTGCCATGGGACTTCGATATTCTAGTGACTGGATTTGATATGTAGTTTCGTATTTGGATATTTGGAACTCCCTTTCTACTTGAATAAAATTATTTGGTTTTATTATTTCAATAAATGTTCCAATTTAGCATGTTTAATCCATGGGTAAATTGTTTACTCTAAATGTACATAGTCGTTCATACTTGTGGGAACAAGTATGAGGGTAAGATTATTATGAATTTGGATTGGTGGATATTCATAAGGAATGAACATAGAGCAATTGGTTGCTGTCAAAGTTCATAGAGATTTGTGGGATACAAATATTGGACTAACCCACATCTCAAATTTTACTACATGGAATCTTCTAGATTGATCATAAGTAAATTTGAGTAAAGGCGAATATCATTGTTATCCTCAGACCTGAGATACATATATTCACCAAGTGTAATACTTGAGCTAGTTATTCACTGCCTGAAATAATAGACAGTACGTAAGGCTATGTTCAGGCGTGACACGAGGTGTTTGTGAGAAAGTATGTAATCAAGATGGAATTTGTTCCTCTTATTCGTTGAGAGCAAGATGTCTAAGGCCAGATTAAGTTAAATCAACAAGGAATGATCATTCTGTGTCCTTGGATTTAACATGACATCTGTAACAAAAGGATAAATGATTAATTCACCTAAATCATTTTAAGTAGGATACTTGAATGGGATGATGTTTTGAATGTTATCAGTCATGCGTATTAAGGGTAGTAAACCGTTGTTAGGCGGCATTTACTGCTTGCATCAATCTTCTATGAGTCTTGTGCAAGTGGGAGATTGTTGGATTCTTTATGCCCAAGACACATAGAATATTGATGGTTAGTACGTATTGATCCAAGTCGGGTCATACCCAATAACAAGCTTGCAAACACTAATATATAAATATTTGATTGATGATATGATCATGTAATTGTATAGATATACCAATTTAGAAAATGGGTTCTAAATAAATTGCATATGAGATGAAAACAACTTATAAGGATACTTTGTTTATGGACATTATTTGTAATGTTATTTAAGTTGTTAAATAACATCAAATAATAATTATAGTGTGTGTATAAGTTATATAATTAAGAGGTTAATTAGATAACTTATATGTATGATTAAAAAAAATATTAGTGAATGTTTTGGGGGGAAACCCAAATTAATTCAAGTTTCGGCCACCCCTTAAGGGGTCTATGGCCACTTGTTTTAGTTTGTAGTTTTCTTGAAACACCAACACACTCTATCTTTCACTCTCTCTCTCTCTTACATGCAAGCACCCCAAGAAGCTCCTCTCTTCTCTATTTTGAAGAACATTCAGCTAAAAAAAGGGTTTTCAACAGCTCTCTTGACGTTTTTGGTGTTCAAATACCTAGCAACTGTGTCTTGCTTGAGGCTTGTGGGTATACTAGCTTGAGGACACCTCTCTTTGGTGTTTGGGCAGTCAAGAAGCTCCCTTTTAATCATCCATACTCGTTTTCTATAGCTCTACAAAAGGTAGTTTGTATCTTTTGTTTTGGTTGTTATTCTTCTTGATAGCTAGCTCACACACATATTAATGATCCTTATGTTCTTGGGTTTGTTGTTGACATTACTTGAAACCCGAAATTTCAAATTACAAATGATATATTAAGGTTATATTCCGCTGCGTTTTCTAGTTTAAAAGGTTAAACTAATATGATCTGGTTTAACAAACCCAACACAACTAACCTAGATCTACTAGTATTTCTCTTTGAAGTGGTGCAAATACGGATTTGTGAATCCAAGTATTGTCGAAAGCATAACATGATACATGTTAAATAAAATATGTGTACAAAAACACTAAATAGATATAGTTCTTGAATGGTAAGGCTTATCCTATCGTAACAACCTTCAATCCTATGGAGTTGTGATTTTGTAACCTTCTAAACACACTCCGGGACTAATTTAATCAACTATTACCATAACGATCACTAAAATCACAATAATTAATGAGAAATGAAACATATGTATATTTTATTTAAAACATATCCAAAACTGAAAACAAGACCACTCAACCCACCCTTGAATTCGATTCACTACTCTCAAACACATCCAAAATACTCAACCACCATCTTTAAGCCCCTCCGCCTAGTAAATCAACTAAAATGAATCAAAGTGACAACTCTATTTATAGAATCCATTATTGAGTACCAAGGCAACATATATGTTTCGAAATACCAACACTTTTCATATTCATTCAATAAGAATTGAGAGTCAAATCACATTTGTCGAATGAAAGAAGTTAGCTATCAAAGATGTAACCGATGTGTAATCATCAAACAAGAAGTTGAATCAAATCACATGAGTAACTAACGTAGATCTACTTGTATTACCGTTGAAGTGGTACAAATACGGATTTGTAATCCAAGTATTCTCGAAAGCATAACATGATACATGTTAAATAAAATACTTTTACAAAAATAGTAAGTAGATATAGATCTTGAGTGGAAAGGCTTATCTTATCATAACAACCTTCAATCCTATGGAGTAGTGATTTTGTACCCTTTTAAACAAACTCTGGGACTAATATGATCAACTATTACCATAACGATTACTAAAATCACAATAAATAATGAATAATGAAATATATGTATATACTATTTAAACTGGAACCAAAACTGAACAGAAGACTTCTCAACCCACCCTTGAACTCGATTCACTACTCTCAAACTCATCCAAAATACCACAGCGCCATCTTTAAGCCCCTCTTGCCTAGAAAATTGACTAAAAAGAATCAAAGCGACAACTCTATTTATAGAATCCATTATTGATCGCCAAGGCAACATATACGTTGCAAAGGACTAAGAAACTTGTCGTATTCATTCGATAAGAATTGAGAGTCAAATCACACTTGTCGAATGAAAGTAGTCAGTTATCAAAGATGTAACTCGATTGTGATCAATGAACAAGAAGTTTATCCAAACATACACGACCAACTAACCTAGATCTACTTGTATTTCGCTTGAAGTGGTGCAAATACGGATTTTGAATCCAAGTATTGTCGAAAGCATGACATGATACATGTTAATTGAAATACGTTTACTAAAACACAAAATAGATATAGTTCTTGAATGGTAAGGCTTATCTTATCGTAACAACCTTCAATCCTATGGAGTTGTGATTTTGTAACCTTCTAAAGACACTCCGGGACGAATTTGATCAACTATTACCATAACGATCACTAAAATCACAATAAATAATGAAAAATGAAATATATGTATATATGTTATTTAAACCGGATCCAAAACTGAACATAAGACCACTCAACCCACCCTTGATTTTGATTCACTACTCTCAAACTCATCCAAAATACTCCACCACCATCTTTAAGCCCCTCTTGCCTAGAAAATCGACAAAAATGAATCAAAGTGACAACTCTATTTATAGAATCCATTTTTGAGCACCAAGGAAACATATACGTTGCAAAGGACCAACAAACTTGTCGTATTCATTCAATAAGAATTGATAGTCAAATCACATTTGTCGAATGAAAGAAGTCAGCTATCAAAGATGTAACTCAATGTGTAATCCACAAACAAGAACTTGAATCAAACTCACCGGACCAACTCACCTAGATCTACTTGTATTTCCCTTGAAGTGGTGAAATACGGATTTGTGAATCCGAGTATTCTCGAAAGCTTAACACGATACATGTTAAATAAAAAACTTTTACAAAAAGACTAAATAGATATAGATCTTGAATAGAAAGGCTTATCTTATCGTAACAACTTTCAATCCTATGGAGTTGTGATTTTGTAACTTTTAAACAAACTCGGGACGAATTTGATCAACTATTACCATAACGATCACTAACTCACAATAAATAATTAAAAATGTAATATATGTATATATTATTTAACCGGATCAAAAACTGAACACAAGACCACTCAACCCACCCTTGAATTTGATTCACTACTCTCAAACTCATCCAAAATACTCACCACCATCTTTCAAGCATAACTGATACATGTTAAATAATATACTTTTACCAAAACACTAAATAGATATAAAATCTTGAATGGAAAGCTTATCTTATCGTAACAACCTTCAATCCTATGGTTGTGATTTTAACCTTTTAAACAAACTCTAGGACTAATTTGATCACCTATTACCATAACGATCACTAAAATCACAATAAATAATGAATAATGAAATATATGTATATATTTTAAACTGGAACCAAAACTAAACAGAAGATTCTCAACCCACCCTTGAATTTGATTCACTACTCTAAAACTCATCCAATCCAGCACCATCTTTAAGCCCCTCTTGCCTAGAAAATCGACTAAACATAATCAAAGCGACAACTCTATTTATAGAATCCATCATTGATCGCAAAGGCAACATATACATTGCAAAGGACCAACAAACTCATCGTATTCATTCAATAAGAATTGAGAGTCAAATCACATTTGTCGAATCAAAGAACCCAGCTATCAAATATGCAACTTGACGTGTGATCAATGAACAAGAAGTTGAATCAAACATACACAACCAACTAACCTGGAGAATGAAAGAAGTCAGCTATCAAATATGTAACTCGATGTGTGATCAATGAACAAGAAGTTGAATCAAACACACATGACCAACTAACCTGGATCTACTTGTATCTCCCTTGAAGTGGTGCAAATAGGATTTGTGAATCCAAGTATTGTCGAAAGCATAACATGATACATGTTAAATAAAAACTTTTACAAAAATACTAAAAGGATATAGATCTTGAATGGAAAGGCTTATCTTATCGTAACAACCTTCAATCCTATGGAGTTGTGATTTTGTAACCTTTTAAACAAACAATAGGACTAATTTGATCACATATTACCATAACGATCACTAAAATCACAATAATTAATGAATAATGAAATATATGTATATATTATCTAAACTGGAACGAAAACTGAACAGAAGACTTCTCAACCCACCCTTGAATTCGATTCACTACTCTCAGACTCATTCAAAATACTCAACACCTTCTTTAAGCCTCTCTTGTCTAGAAAATCAACTAAAAAGAATCAAAGCGATAACTCTTTTTATAGAATCCATTATTGATCGCCAAGGCAACATATACGTTGCAAAGGACCAACAAACTCGTCGTATTCATTCAATAAGAATTCATAGTCAAATCACACTTGTCGAATGAACATTGTTCAGCTATCAAAGATGTAACTCGATGTGTGATCAACAAACAAGAAGTTGAATCAAACTAACACGACCAACTAACCTAAATATACTTGTATTTCCCTTATAGTGGTGCAAATACGGATTTGTGAATCCAAGTATCTTGAAGCATAACATGATACATATTAAATGAAATACGTTTACAAAAAACACAAAATAGATATAGATCTGAATGGTAAGGCTTATATTATCGTAACAACCTTAAATCCTATGGAGTTATGATTTGTAACCTTTTAAACAACTCGGGACTAATTTGATCAACTATTACCAGAACGATCACTAAAATCACAAAAAATAATGAAAAATGAAATATATGTATATATTATTTAAACCGGATCCAAAACTGAATGCAAGACCACTCAACCCCCCTTGAATTCAATTCACTACTCTCAAACTCATCCAAAATACTCCACCACCATCTTTAAGCCCCTCTTGCCTAGAAAATCGACTAAAATGAATCAAGGTGACAACTCTATTTATAGAATCCAAAATTGAGCACCAAGGAAACATATATGTTGCAAAGGACCAACAAATTGTCGTATTCATTCAATAAGAATTGAGAGTCAAATCACATTTGTCGAATGAAAGAAGTCAGCTATCAAAGATGTAACTCGATGTGTAATCAACAAATAAGAAGTTGAATCAAACTCACACGACCAACTCACCTAGATCTACTTGTATTCCCTTGAAGTGGTGCAAATACGGATTTGTGAATCCGAGTATTATCGAAAGCTAACATGATACATGTTAAATAAAAAACTTTTACAAAAAGACTAAATAGATATGGATCTTGAATGGAAAGGCTTATCTTATCGTAACAACTTTCAATCCTATAGAGTTGTGATTTTGTAACCTTTTAAACAAACTCTAGGACTAATTTCATCACTATTACCATAACGATCACTAAAATCACAATAAATAATGAGTAATGAAATATATGTATATATTATTTAAACTGGAACCAAAACTGAACAGAAGACTTCTTAAACCACCCTTGAATTCGATTCAGTACTCTCAAACTCATTCAAAATACTCAACACCATCTTTAAGCCCCTCTTGCCTAGAAAATCACTAAAAAGAATCAAAGCGACAACTTTATTTATAAAATCCATTATTGATCGTCAAGGCAACATATACATTGCAAAGGACCAACAAACTCGTCGTATTCATTCAATAAGAATTGATAGTCAAATCACACTTGTCGAATGAACATAGTTCAGCTATCAAAGATGTAACTCGACGTGTGAACAACAAACAAGAAGTTGAATCAAACTACACGACCAAATAACCTAAATATACTTGTATTTCCCTTATAGTGGTGCAAATACGTATTTGTGAATCCAAGTATTATTGAAAGCATAACATGATACATATTAAATGAAATACGTTTACAAAAACACAAAATAGATATAGATCTTGAATGGTAAGGCTTATATTATCGTACCAACCTTCAATCCTATGGAGTTATGATTTTGTAACCTTTTAAACAAACTTCGGGATGAATTTGATCAACTATTACCATAACGATCACTAAAATCACAATAAATAATGAAAAATGAAATATAGTATATATGTTATTTAAACGGATCCAAAACTGAACATAAGACCACTCAACCCACCTTGATTTTGATTCACTACTCTCAAACTCATCCAAAATACTCCACCACCATCTTTAAGCCCCTCTTGCCTAGAAAATCGACAAAATGAATCAAAGTGACAAATCTATTTATAGAATCCATTTTTGAGCACCAAGGAAACATATACGTTGCAAAGGACCAACAAACTTGTCGTATTCATTCAATAAGAATTGATAGTCAAATCACATTTGTCGAATGAAAGAAGTCAGCTATCAAAGATGTAACTCAATGTGTAATCCACAAACAAGAACTTGAATCAAACTCACCGGACCAACTCACCTAGATCTACTTGTATTTCCCTTGAAGTGGTGCAAATACGGATTTGTGAATCCGAGTATTCTCGAAAGCATAACACGATACATGTTAAATAAAAAACTTTTACAAAAAGACTAAATAGATATAGATCTTGAATAGAAAGGCTTATCTTATCGTAACAACTTTCAATCCTATGGAGTTGTGATTTTGTAACCTTTTAAACAAACTCCGGGACGAATTTGATCGACTATTACCATAACGATCACTAAACTTACCATAAATAATTAAAAAAATATATGTATATATTATTTAAACCGGATCCAAAACTGAACACAAGACCACTCAACCCACCCTTGAATTTGATTAACTACTCTCAAACTCATCCAAAATACTCCACCACCATTTAAGCCCCTTTTCCTAGAAATCAACTTATATGAATCAAAATCACAACTCTATTTATAGAATCCATTATTGAGCACCAAGGCAAATATATGTTGCAAAGGACCAACAAACTTGTTGTATTCATTCAATAAGAATTGAGAGTCAAATCACATTTGTCGAACGAAAGAAGTCAGCTATCAAAGATGTAACTCGATGTGTAATCAACAAAAAAGAAGTTGAATCAAACTCACACAACCAACTCACCTAGATCTACATGTATTTCCCTTTCAGGGGTGCAAATCCGGGTTGTGAATCCGAGTATTCTTGAAAGCATAACATGATACATGTTAAATAAAAAACTTTACAAAAACACTAAATAGATATAGATCTTGAATGGAAAGGCTTATCGTCTTATCGTAACAACTTCAATCTAGGTGGTGATCTTTGTAACCTTTTAAACAAACTCTAGGATTAATTTGATCACTATTACCATAACGATCACTAAAATCACAATAAAAAATGAATAATGAAATATATGTATATATTATTTAAACTGGAACCAAAACTGAACAGAAGACTTCTCAACCCACCCTTGAATTTGATTCACTACTCTCAAACCCATTCAAAATACTCAACACCATCTTTAGCCCCTCTTGCCTAGAAAATCGACTAAAAAAATCAAAGCGACAACTCTATATATAGAATCCATTATTGATCGCCAAAGCAACATATACATTGCAAAGGACCAACAAACTCGTCGTATTCATTCAATATGAATTCATAGTCAAATCACACTTGTCGAATGAAAGTAGTCAGCTATCAAATATGTAACTCGATGTGTGATCAACAAACAAGAAGTTGAATCAAACTCACACGACCAACTAACTTAAATCTACTTGTATTCCCTTATAGTGGTGCAAATACGGATTTCTGAATCCAAGTATTGTCGAAAGCATAACATGATACATGTTAAATGAAATACGTTTACAAAAACACTAAATAGATATAGATCTTGAATGGTAAGGCTTATATTATCGTAACAACCTTTAATCCTATGGAGTTATGGTTTTGTAACCTTTTAAAACAAACTCCGGGACGAATTTGATCAACTATTACCATAACGATCACTAAAATCACAATAAATAATGAAAAATGAAATATATGTATATATATTATTTAAACCGGATCCAAAACTGAACACAAAGACCACTCAACCCTCCCTTGATTTTGATTCACTACTCTCAAACTCATCCAAAATACTCCACCACCATCTTTAAGCCCCTCTTGCCAAGAAAATCAACTAAACTGAATGAAAGTGACAACTCTAACTAATATTATCCATTATAGAGCACCAAGGCAACATATACGTTACAAAGGACCAACGAACTTTGTCGTATTCATTCAATAAGAATTGAGAGTCAAATCACATTTGTAGAATGAAAGAAGTCAGCTATCAAAGATGTAACTCGATGTGTAATTAACAAACAAGAAGTTGAATCAAACTCACACGACCAACTAACCTAAATATACTTGTATTTCCCTTATAGTGGTGCAAATACGTATTTGTGAATCCAAGTATATTGAAAGCATAACATGATACATATAAATGAAATACGTTTACAAAAAACAAAATAGATATAGATCTTGAATGGTAAGGCTTATATTATCGTACCAACCTTCAATCCTATGGAGTTATGATTTTGTAACCTTTTAAAAAAACTCCGGGACGAATTTGATCAACTATTACCATAACGATCACTAAACTCACAATAAATAATGAAAAATGAAATATATGTATATATTATTTAATCCGGATCCAAAACTGAACACAAGACCACTCAACGCACCCTTGAATTTGATTCACTGCTCTCAAACTCATCGAAAATACTCCACCATCATCTTTAAGCCCCTCTTGCCTATAAAATCAACTTAAAAGAATCAATGTGACAACTCTATTTAACATTATCCATTATTGAGCACCAAGGCAACATATATGTTACAAAGGACCAACAAACTTGTCGTATTTATTCAATAAGAATTGAGAGTCAAATCACATTTGTCGAATGAAAGAAGTCAGCTATCAAAGATGTGACTCGATGTGTAATCAACAAACAAGAAGATGAATCAAACATACATGACCAACTAACCTGGATCTACTTGTACCCTTGAAGTGGTGAAAATACGGATTTGTGAATCCAAGTATTCTCGAGAATAACATGATACATGTTAATAAAATACTTTTACAAAAACACTAAATAGATATAGATCTGGAATTGTAAGGCTTATATTCTCGTAACAACTCAATCCTCTGGAGTTATGATTTTGTAACCTTTTATGAAAGGATCGGATCTAGTTTGATCAATTAGATAGGATTTGCAGCGGAATAGAACAAGAATTAGATGAAATTTAAGCAAGAATATATGAATATTCAATCAAACAGTGACGGTTACAGAGAGAGATAGTTTTCTGCAAAGAGAATATTTCATTCACGCACAAGCTTCGGTACCAAGAAATTAGGTTAACATTCCTTTTATAAAGAAATGTGACATCAGCTGATGTCAGTTGATAGTGACAGCTAACTGATTATACAAACAACTGAAAGTAGACTAAACTACTGAAGATGTCCACAACAACTGAGGACACCTTCACAAAAAGCTAAGTACAAGCTAAAATTACAACTACTGAAGTTATAACATCTGAAGTGTAAGAACTTCAGATGTTTTACATAAAATAAAACTAGTGATTACAAACTACTGAAAAGTAAACCATCACAACTACTGAAAAGAACTACTTCAGCTGTTGTGACAACTTCTGAGAAATTGGTCTTCAGACTTTGTCTTCAGCAGTTGTCTTCAGACTTTGTGTTCAGACTTTGTGTTCAGACTTTGTCTTCAGCTGTTGTCTTCAGACTTTGTCTTCAGCTGTTGTCTTCAGACTTTGTCTTGAGACTTTGTCTTCAGCTGTTGTCTTCAGACTTTGTCTTCAGACTTTGTCTTTAGACTTTGTCTTCAGTAGTTGTCTTCAGACTTTGTCTTCAGCTGTTGTCTTCAGACTTTGTCTTCAGACTTTGTCTTTAGCTGCTGTAGACCACTTTAGTTGTTATGATGTCTGTGGGACTTAAAGGTTTTTCTGATCTGGCTCATTGGTTCTTTTGGTCCAACAAACTCCCCTGAACCAATGCAGCCAAAACCTTTAAGATTATTGAAGTCCCACTTATTAGCAGAAACATTTCTGGATCAGCTTAGAAATCACCAAATTAAGCTCAGGCCAGGAAAGAGGTTTCAGAAAGTTTGATTGGCAAAGGATGAATGGGAACTCTGTCTGGGGAATTGGACACAGAGCTATTACCCCATCCATGAGACCTACTTCCCAATGATGAGTCTGTAAGACTCTCTAACATAGGCCTCAAGGAATACAACTTGTTCTTCCATTGTGAGTTTTTCAGCTTCACTTTCAAAGAAGAACTCAGGCCTATAGTACTCTGATAAGTATTTAACATTCTTTCCATTCTTTAGCTCCATAGTAGTTATTTCTTTGTATGCAAACTCATTAGGATGAGTACCTTCAAGTAACAACTGGAGTTCATTTCTTCTTATTTCTTCAAGCTTCTTGTAGATCAACCCCTTCTCACCATTTTGTTTTCTAGTAAAGTTTGTGGAGTCATCTTAGACTTGTAAGCTCTCTTGAAGTCTTTAAGGATTTCCCAGGGTGATACTACAATGGCCAGCATTATCACAACATCTATAGTCTTCTTTACTTGGCCATTGTATCGACTTGATGGAATATTCTTTTATGAATTCTGTCACTTACCTTGGGTCAGGCCAAAATCTCACTCTCTCTTTCTGATATTGAAATGTGAATCTGAGAGCATACAACCTCTAAGCATGTTTCTTCATAGCTTGTATGGATGAAGACTTAGGAAACTCTTTATCAACCATCCTTAACAGCTGCTCATCATGTTGTTTGTGCTGTTCTTCTTCTTCAAGTTTGACTTTTACCATTTGCCTTTGGATGTCAAGTGTGACTGTTGTTGGTTGACTCTTGGGCTCAGGCATCTTTGTTTTAAGAATAGCAGAGATTGGCAGACTATCATCCACATCATCATCTCTTCTTCTTCCATCCTCAACACCCTTCTCTTCCTCTTGGGTGCATCATTGGTAGTGGTTTGAGTAGGTTCTTGGGTAAAGGAGTTGGTTTTGAGGGTTGTGAAGTGGTTGTTTTGGTGTGGGAGATTGTACAGGCTGCTCTAGCATCTTGGTTGTGAGTGAGGCTTTGGATAACTTTGCCATATCAGACCTTTTCCCAACACCAGCTTCATCAAGAGCTTCTATGATCAATCCTTTATTGAATACTTCAGAAGAACAGATTCTGGTGGTTATCTCCAAAATACTGTCTCTGGACCATGACTTCACTTCAATGATTGATCTTCCCAAATGCTTTGATATGAATCTTATCATAGCTTCTAGCCTTTCCCTCTCTTTCTCACTACAACTTTCCCATCTATGCTCAATCACTTAAATCTCTAGCCTTCTAATTTCAGAGTCAACTTTGACTGTGTCAAAACCTTGTCTGAAGAGGTGATCAATGATCTTATCCATAGATCTGCTATGTTGCTCATCAGCTTCTTTGATAAGTTCTTCTAACTTTTTCTCATCTTCAGTCTATTCAGCACTCTTCTTCTCTTGTATGTGATCATCTCCTTTTCGTTCTTCTCTTTTCTTCTTTCTCTTCAACTCTCTTTCTTTTGTCTACTTTCACTGACTTAGACTCCCCCCTTTTTGGTTGTATTGGTTTTAGGGGTTTGAATGTCAGAAAGTCTCTTAGAAACACATCATCAACTAAGATTTGAAATTTGAGGAAAGTCTCTCATCGATATAGTTCTTGAATGGTAAGGCTTATCTTATCGTAACAACTTTAATCCTATGGAGTTGTGATTTTGTAATCTTCTGAACACACTCCGGGACTAATTTGATCAACTATTACCATAACGATCTCTAAAATCACAAAAATAAAGAAAAATGAAATATAGGTAATATTATTTAAACCAGATCAAAACTAAAAATAAGACCGCTCAACCCACCCTTGAATTCGATTCACTACTCTCAAACTCATCCAAAATACTCCACCCCATCTTTGAGCCCCTCTTGCCAAAAAAAACCGACTAAAATGAATCAAAGTGACAACTCTATTTGTTGAATCCATTATTGAGTACCAAGGAAACATATATGTTGAAAAGGACCAACAAACTCGTCGTATATTCAATAAGAATTGAGAGTCAAATCACACTTGTCGAATGAAAGTAGTCGGCTATCAAAGATGTAACTCGATGTGTAATCAATGAAGAAGAAGTTTAATCAAAATTACATGACCAACTAACCAAGATCTACTTGTATTTCACTTGTAGTGGTGCAAATACGGATTTGTGAATCCAAGTATTGTCGAAAGCATAACATGATACGTGTTAAATGAAATACGTTACAAAAACACTAAATAGATATAGTTCTTGAATGGAAAGGCTTATCTTATCGTAAACAACCTTCAATCCTATGGAGTTGTGATTTTGTAACCTTTTAGACAAACTCTGGGACTAATTTGATCAAGTATTACATAATGATTACTAAAATCACAATAAATAATGAATAATGAAATATATGTATATATTATTTAAACTGGAACCAAAACTGAAAATAAGACCACTCAACCACCCTTGAACTCGATTCACAATTCTCAAACTCATCCAAAATACTCCACCACCGTCTTAAAGCCCCTCTTGCCTAGAAAATCGACTAAAATCAATCAAAGTGACAAATCTATTTATTGAATCCATTATTAATAGCCGAGGCAACATATATGTTGCAAAGGACCAACAAACTTGTCGTATTCATTCAATAAGAATTGAGAGTCAAATCACATTTTTCGAATGAAAGAAGTCAGCTATCAAAGATGTAACTCGATGTGCAATCAATGAACAAGAAGTTGAATCAAACATACACAACCAACTAACCTAGAACTACTTGTATTTCGCTTGAAATGGTGCAAATATGGATTTGTGAATCCAAGTATCGTCGAAAGCATGACATGATACATAACGATCTCTAAAATCACAATAAATAATGAAAAATGAAATATGTATATATTATTGAAACAGGATCCAAAATGAAAATAAGACCACTCAACCCACCCTTGAATTCGATTCACTACTTACAAACTCATCCAAAATACTCCACCACCATCTTTAAGCCCCTCTTGCCTAGAAAATCGACTAAAATGAATCAAAGTGACAACACTCTTTATAGAATCCTTTATTGATCGCCAAGGCAACATATACGTTGCAAAGGACCAACAAACTCATCGTATTCATTCAATAAGAAATAAGAGTCAAATCACATTTGTCGAATGAACGAAGTCAGCTATCAAATATGTAACTCGATGTGTAATCATCAAACAAGAAGTTGAATCAAACTCACACAACTAACTAACCTAGATCTACTTGTATTTCCTTGAAGTGGTGCAAATACGGATTTGTGAATCCAAGTATTGTCGAAAGGATAACATGATACATGTTAATGAAATACGTTGACAAAGACACTAAATTGATATAATTCTTGAACGGTAAGGCTTATCTTCTCGTAACAACCTTCAATCCTATGGAGTTGTGATTTTGTAACCTTCTAAACACACTCCGGGATAATTTGATCAACTATTACCATAACGATCTCTAAATTCACAAAAAATAATGAAAAATGAAATAGAGGTATATATTATTTAAACCGGATCCAAGACAAAATAAGACCACTCAACCCACCCTTGAATTCGATTCCTACTCTCAAACTCATCCAAATACTCCTCCGCCATCTTTAAGCCCTTCTTGCCTAGAAAATCAACGAAAATGAATCAAAGCGACAACTCTATTATAGAATCATTATTGATCGCCAAGGCAACATATACGTTGCAAAGGACCAACAAACTTGTCGTATTCATTCAATAAGAATTAAAATTCAAATCACACTTGTCGAATGAAAGTAGTCGGCTATCAAAGGTGTAACTCGATGTGCGATCAATGAAGAAGAAGTTTAATCAACTTACATGACCAACTAACCAAGATCTACTTAAATTTCGCTTGAAGTGGTGCAAATACAGATTTGTGAATCCAAGTATTGTCGAAAGCATAACATGATACATGTTAAATGAAATACGTTTTCAAAAACACTAAATAGATATAGTTCTTGAATGGTAAGGCTTATCTTATCGTAGCAACCTTCAATCCTATGGAGTTGTGATTTGTAACCTTCTAAACACACTTCGGGACTAATTTGATCAACTATTACCATAACGATCACTAAAATCACAATAAGTAATGAAAAATGAAATATATGTATATATATTAAACTGGATCCAAAACTGAAAATAAGACCGCTCAACCAACCCTTGAATTCGATTCACTACTCTCAAACTCATCCAAAATAATCCATCGTCTTAAGTCCCTCTTGCCTAGAAATTCGACTAAAATGAATCAAAGTGACAACTCTATTTATAGAGTCCATTATTGAGTAACAAGGCAACACATATGTTGCAATGGACCAACAACTTGTCGTATTCCTTCAATAATAATTGAGAGTCAAATCACATTTGTCGAAAACAGAAGTCAGCTATCAAAGATGTAACTCGACGTGTAATCATCAAACAAGAAGTTGAATCAAACTCACACGACTAACTAACCTAGATCTACTGTATTTCCCTTGAAGTGGTACAAATACGGATTGTGAATCCAAGTATTCTCGAAAGCACAACATGATACATGTTAAATAAAATACTTTTACAAAAACACTAAATAGATATAGATCTTGAATGGAAGGCTTTACTTATCATAACAACCTTCAATCCTATGGAGTCGTGATTTTGTAACCTTCTAAACACACTCCGGGACTAATTTGATCAAGTATATGTATATATTATTTAAACTGGAACCAAAACTGAACAGAAGACTTCTTAACCCAACCTTGAATTCGATTCACTACTCTCAAACTCATCCAAAATACTCTAGCACCATCTTTAAGCCCCTCTTCCCTAGAAAATCGACTAAAAAGAATCAAAGCGACAACTCTATTTATAGAATCCATTATTGATCACCGAGGAAACATATAGGTTGCAAAGGACCAACAAACTCGTCGTATTCATTCAATAAGAATTGAGAGTCAAATCACACTTGTTGAATGAAAGTAGTCGGCTATCAAAGATATAACTCGATGTGTGATCAATGAACAAGAAGTTTAATCAAACATACACAACCAACTAACCTAGACCTACTTGTATTTCGCTTGAAGTGGTGCAAATACGGATTTGTGAATCCAAGTATTGTCAGCATAACACAGATACATTTTAATGTAATATGTTTACAAAAACACTAAATAGATATAGTTCTTGAATGGTAAGGCTTATCTTATTGTAACAACTTTCAATCCTATGGAGTTGTGATTTTGTAACCTTCTAAACACACTCCGGGACTAATTTGATAAACTATTACCATAAAGATCACTGAAATCACAATAAATAATGAAAAATGAAATATATGTATATATTATTGAAATAGGATCCAAAACTTAAAATAAGACCACTCAACCCACCCTTGAATTTGATTCACTACTCTCAAACTTATCCAAAATACTACACCACCATCTCTAAGCCCCTCTTGCCTAGAAAATCGACTAGAATGAATCAAAGTGACAACTCTATTTGTTGAATCCATTATTGAGTACCAAGGCAACATATATGTTGCAAAGGACCAACAAACTTGTCGTATTCATTCAATAAGAATTGAGAGTCAAATCACATTTGTCGAATGAAAGAAGTTAGCTATCAAAGATGTAACTCGATGTGTAATCAACAAACAAGAAGTTGAATCAAACTCACATGACCAGCTAACCTAGATCTACTTGTATTTCTCTGAAGTGGTGCAAATACGGATTCTGAATCCAAGTATTCTCAAAAGCAGAACATGATTCATGTTAAATAAAATACTTTTACAAAAACACTGAATAGATATAGATCATGAATGGAAACGCTTATCTTATCGTAACAACCTTCAATCCTTTGGAGTTGTGATTTTGTAACCTTTTAAACAAACTGGGACTAATTTGATCAACTATTACCATAACGATTACTAAAATCACAATAAATAAGGAATAAGAAATATATGTATATTATTTAAACTGGAACCAAAACTAAACAGAGACTTCTCACCCACCCTTGAATTCGATTCACTACACTCATACTCGTCTAAAATACTCCACCACCATGTTTAAGCCCTCTTGCTTAGGGAATCGACTAAGAAGAATCAAAGCGACAACTCTATTTATAGAATACATTATTGATCGCCAAGGCAACATATACGTTGTAAAGGACCAACAAACTCGTCGTATTCATTCAATTAAAATTGAGAGTCAAATCACACTTCGTGAATGAAAGTAGTCAACTATCAAAGATGTAACTCAATGTGCGATCAATGAACAAGAAGTTGAATCAAACTTACATGACCAGCTAACCTTGATCTACTTGTATTTCGCTTGAAGTGGTGCAAATACGGGTTTGTGAATCCAAGTATTGTCGAAAGCATAACATGATACATGTCAAAATGAAATACATATACAAAAACACTATATATATATATAGTTCTTGAATGGTAAGGCTTATCTTATCGTAACAACCTTAAACTATGTAGTTGTGATTTTGTAACCTTCTAAACACACTCCGGGACTAATTTGATCAACTATTACCATAACGATCACTAAAATCACAATAAGTAATGAAAAATGAAATATATGTATATTATTTAAACCGGATCCAAAATTGAAAATAAGACCGCTCAACCCACCCTTGAATTCTATTCACTACTCTCAAACTCATCCAAAATACTCCACCATCGTCTTTAAGCCCCTCTTGCCTAGAAAATCAACTAAAATAAATCAAGGTGACAACTTTATTTATAGAATCCATTATTGAGTACCAAGGCAACATATATGTTGCAATGGACCAACAAACTTGTCGTATTCATTCAAGAAGAATTGAGAGTCAAATCACATTTGTCGAATAACAGAAGTCAGCTATCAAAGATGTAACTCGATGTGTAATCATCAAACAAGAAGTTGAATCAAACTCACACGACTAACTAACCTAGATCTACTTGTATTTCCCTTGAAGTGGTACAAATACGGATTGTGAATCCAAGTATTCTCGAAAGCATAACATGATACATGTTAAATAAAATACTTTTACAAAAACACTCAATAGATATAGATCTTGAATGGAAAGGCTTATCTTATCGTAACAACCTTTAATCCTATGGAGTTGTGATTTTGTAACCTTTTAGACAAACTCTGGGACTAATTTGATAAAGTATTACCATAACGATTACTAAAATCACAATAAATAATGAATAATGAAATATATGTATATATTATTTAAACTGGAACCAAAACTAAACAGAAGACTTCTTAACCCACCCATGAACTCGATTCACTACTCTCAAACTCATCCAAAATACTCCAGCACCATCTTTAAGCCCCTCTTCCCTAGAAAATCGACTAAAAAGAATCAATGCGACAACTCTATTTATAGAATCCATTATTGATAGCCGAGGCAACATATAGGTTGCAAATGACCAACAAACTCGTCGTATTCATTCAATAAGAATTGAGAGTCAAATCACACTTGTCGAATGAAAGTAGTCGGCTATCAAAGATGTAACTCGATGTGTGATCAATGAACAAGAAGTTTAATCAACATACACAACCAACTAACCTAGATCTACTTGTATTTTGCTTGAATTGGTGCAAATACGGATTTTTGAATCCAAGTATTGTCGAAAGCATAACATGATACATTTTAAATGTAATACGTTACAAAAACACTAAATAGATATAGTTCTTGAATTGTAAGGCTTATCTTATCGTAACAACTTCAATCCTATGGAGTTGTGATTTTGTAACCTTCTAATCACACTCCGGGACTAATTTGATCAACTATTACCATAACGATCACTGAAATCACAATAAGTAATGAAAAATGAAATATTTGTATATATTATTTAAACCGGATCCAAAACTGAAAATAAGACCGCTCAACCCACCCTTGAATTCGATTCACTACTCTCAAAGTCATCCAAAATACACCACCATCGTCTTTAAGCCCCTCTTGCCTAGAAAATCGACTAAAATAAATCAAGGTGACAACTTTATTTATAGAATCCATTATTGACTACCAAGGCAACATATATGTTGCAATGGACCAACAAACTTGTCGTATTCATTCAATAAGAATTGAGATTCAAATCACATTTGTCGAATAACAGAAGTCAGCTATCAAAGATGTAACTCGATTTGTAATCATCAAACAAGAAGTTGAATCAAACTCACCCGACTAACTAACCTAGATCTACTTGTATTTCCTTGAAGTGGTACAAATACGGATTGTGAATCCAAGTATTCTCAAAAGCATAACATGATACATGTTAAATAAATACTTTTACAAAAACACTCAATAGATATAGATCTTGAATGGAAAGGCTTATCTTATCGTAACAACCTTCAATCCTATGGAGTTGTGATTTTGTACCTTTTAGACAAACTCTGGGACTAATTTGATCAAGTATTACCATAACGATTACTAAAATCACAATAAATAATGTATAATGAAATATATGTATATATTATTTAAACTGGAACCAAAACTAAACAGAAGACTTCTTAACCCACCCTTGAACTCGATTCACTACTCTCAAACTCATCCAAAATACTCCAGCACCATCTTTAAGCCCCTCTTCCGTAGAAAATCGACTAAAAAGAATCAAAGCGACAACTCTATTTATAGAATCCATTATAGATAGCCGAGGCAACATATAGGTTGCAAATGACCAACAAACTCGTCGTATTCATTCAATAAGAATTGAGAGTCAAATCACACTTGTTGAATAAAAGTAGTCGGCTATCAAAGATGTAACTCGATGTGTGATCAATGAACAAGAAGTTTAATCAAACATACACAACCAACTAACCTAGATCTACTTATATTTCGCTTGAATTGGTGCAAATATGGATTTGTGAATCCAAGTATTGTCGAAAGCATAACATGATACATTTTAAATGTAATACGTTTACAAAAACACTAATTAGATATAGTTCTTGAATGGTAAGGCTTATCTTATCGTAACAACTTTCAATCCTATGGAGTTGTGATTTTGTAACCTTCTAATCACACTCCGGACTAATTTGATCAACTATTACCATAACGATCACTGAAATCCAATAAGTAATGAAAAATGAAATATATGTATATATATTTAAACGGATCCAAAACTGAAAATAAGACCGCTCAACCCACCCTTGAATTCGATTCACTACTCTCAAACTCATCCAAAATACTCCACCATCGTCTTTAAGCCCTCTTGCCTAGAAAATCGACTAAAATAAATCAAGGTGACAACTTTATTTATAGAATCCATTATTGACTACCAAGGCAACATATATGTTGCAATGGACCAACAAACTTGTCGTGTTCATTCAATAAGAATTGAGAGTCAAATCACATTTGTCGAATAACAGAAGTCAGCTATCAAAGATTTAACTCGATGTGTAATCATCAAACAAGAAGTTGAATCAAACTCACACGACTAACTAACCTAGATCTACTTGTATTTCCCTTGAAGTGGTACAAATACGGATTGTGAATCCAAGTATTCTCGAAAGCATAACATGATACATGTTAAATAAAATACTTTTACAAAAACACTCAATAGATATAGATCTTGAATGGAAAGGCTTATCTTATCGTAACAACCTTCAATCCTATGGAGTTGTGATTTTGTAACCTTTTAGACAAACTCTGGGACTAATTTGATCAAGTATTACCATAACGATTACTAAAATCACAATAAATAATGTATAATGAAATATATGTATATATTATTTAAACTGGAACCAAAACTAAACAGAAGACTTCTTAACCCACCCTTGAACTCGATTCACTACTCTCAAACTCATCCAAAATACTCCAGCACCATCTTTAAGCCCCTCTTCCCTAGAAAATCGACTAAAAAGAATCAAAGCGACAACTCTATTTATAGAATCCATTATTGATAGCCGAGGCAACATATAGGTTGCAAATGACCAACAAACTCGTCGTATTCATTCAATAAGAATTGAGAGTCAAATCACACTTGTCGAATGAAAGTAGTCTGCTATCAAAGATGTAACTCAATGTGTAATCAATGAACAAGAAGTTTAATCAAACATACACAACCAACTAACCTAGATCTACTTGTATTTCGCTTGAAGTGGTGCAAATACGGATTTGTGAATCCAAGTATTGTCGAAAGCATAACATGATACATAACGATCTCTAAAATCACAATAAATAATGAAAAATGAAATATATGTATATATTATTGAAACAGGATCCAAAACTGAAAATAAGACCACTCAACCCACCCTTGAATTCGATTCACTACTTACAAACTCATCCAAAATACTCCACCACCATCTTTAACCCTCTTGCCTAGAAAATCGACTAAAATGAATCAAGTGACAACACTCTTTATAGAATCCTTTATTGATCGCCAAGGCAACATATACGTTGCAAAGGACCAACAAACTCATCGTATTCATTCAATAAGAAATAAGAGTCAAATCACATTTGTCGAATGAACGAAGTCAGCTATCAAATATGTAACTCGATGTGTAATCATCAAACAAGAAGTTGAATCAAACTCACACAACTAACTAACCTAGATCTACTTGTATTTCCCTTGAAGTGGTGCAAATACGGATTTGTGAATCCAAGTATTGTCGAAAGGATAACATGATACATGTTAAATGAAATACGTTGACAAAGACACTAAATTGATATAATTCTTGAACGGTAAGGCTTATCTTCTCGTAACAACCTTCAATCCTATGGAGTTGTGATTTTGTAACCTTCTAAACACACTCCGGGAATAATTTGATCAACTATTACCATAACGATCTCTAAATTCACAAAAAATAATGAAAAATGAAATAGAGGTATATATTATTTAAACCGGATCCAAGACTTAAAATAAGACCACTCAACCCACCCTTGAATTCGATTCCCTACTCTCAAACTCATCTAAAATACTCCTCCGCCATCTTTAAGCCCCTCTTGCCTAGAAAATCAACGAAAATGAATCAAAGCGACAACTCTATTTATAGAATTCATTATTGATCGCCAAGGCAACATATACGTTGCAAAGGACCAACAAACTTGTCGTATTCATTCAATAAGAATTAAAAGTCAAATCACACTTGTCGAATGAAAGTAGTCGGCTATCAAAGGTGTAACTCGATGTGCGATCAATGAAGAAGAAGTTTAATCAAACTTACATGACCAACTAACCAAGATCTACTTAAATTTCACTTGAAGTGGTGCAAATACAGATTTGTGAATCCAAGTATTGTCGAAAGCATAACATGATACATGTTAAATGAAATACGTTTTCAAAAACACTAAATAGATATAGTTCTTGAATGGTAAGGCTTATCTTATCGTAGCAACCTTCAATCCTATGGAGTTGTGATTTTGTAACCTTCTAAACACACTTCGGGACTAATTTGAACAACTATTACCATAACGATCACTAAAATCACAATAAGTAATGAAAAATGAAATATATGTATATATTATTTAAACTGGATCCAAAACTGAAAATAAGACCGCTCAACCAACCCTTGAATTCGATTCACTACTCTCAAACTCATCCAAAATAATCCATCGTCTTTAAGTCCCTCTTGCCTAGAAATTCGACTAAAATGAATCAAAGTGACAACTCTATTTATAGAGTCCATTATTGAGTAACAAGGCAACACATATGTTGCAATGGACCAACAAACTTGTCGTATTCCTTCAATAAGAATTGAGAGTCAAATCACATTTGTCGAATAACAGAAGTCAGCTATCAAAGATGTAACTCGACGTGTAATCATCAAACAAGAAGTTGAATCAAACTCACACGACTAACTAACCTAGATCTACTTGTATTTCCCTTGAAGTGGTACAAATACGGATTGTGAATCCAAGTATTCTCGAAAGCACAACATGATACATGTTAAATAAAATACTTTTACAAAAACACTAAATAGATATAGATCTTGAATGGAAAGGCTTTACTTATCATAACAACCTTCAATCCTATGGAGTCGTGATTTGTAACCTTCTAAACACACTCCGGGACTAATTTGATCAAGTATATGTATATATTATTTAAACTGGAACCAAAACTGAACAGAAGACTTCTTAACCAACCTTGAATTCGATTCACTACTCTCAAACTCATCCAAAATACTCTAGCACCATCTTTAAGCCTCTTCCCTAGAAAATCGACTAAAAAGAATCAAAGCGACAACTCTATTTATAGAATCCATTATTGATCACCGAGGAAACATATAGGTTGCAAAGGACCAACAAACTCGTCGTATTCATTCAATAAGAATTGAGAGTCAAATCACACTTGTTGAATGAAAGTAGTCGGCTATCAAAAGATAACTCGATGTGTGATCAATGAACAAGAAGTTTAATCAAACATACACAACCAACTAACCTAGATCTACTTGTATTTCGCTTGAAGTGGTGCAAATACGGATTTGTGAATCCAAGTATTGTCAGCATAACATGATACATTTTAAATGTAATATGTTTACAAAAACACTAAATAGATATAGTTCTTGAATGGTAAGGCTTATCTTATCGTAACAACTTTCAATCCTATGGAGTTGTGATTTTGTAACCTTCTAAACACACTCCGGGACTAATTTGATAAACTATTACCATAAAGATCACTGAAATCACAATAAATAATGAAAAATGAAATATATGTATATATTATTGAAATAGGATCCAAAACTTAAAATAAGACCACTCAACCCACCTTGAATTTGATTCACTACTCTCAAACTTATCCAAAATACTACACCACCATCTCTAAGCCCCTCTTGCCTAGAAAATCGACTAGAATGAATCAAAGTGACAACTCTATTTGTTGAATCCATTATTGAGTACCAAGGCAACATATATGTTGCAAAGGACCAACAAACTTGTCGTATTCATTCAATAAGAATGAGAGTCAAATCACATTTGTCGAATGAAAGAAGTTAGCTATCAAAGATGTAACTCGATGTGTAATCAACAAACAAGAAGTTGAATCAAACTCACATGACCAGCTAACCTAGATCTACTTGTATTTCTCTTGAAGTGGTGCAAATACGGATTTCTGAATCCAAGTATTCTCAAAAGCAGAACATGATTCATGTTAAATAAAATACTTTTACAAAAACACTGAATAGATATAGATCATGAATGGAAACGCTTATCTTATCGTAACAACCTTCAATCCTTTGGAGTTGTGATTTTGTAACCTTTTAAACAAACTCTGGGACTAATTTGATCAACTATTACCATAACGATTACTAAAATCACAATAAATAAGGAATAATGAAATATATGTATATATTATTTAAACTGGAACCAAAACTAAACAGAAGACTTCTCACCCACCCTTGAATTCGATTCACTACACTCATACTCGTCTAAAATACTCCACCACCATGTTTAAGCCCCTCTTGCTTAGGGAATCGACTAAGAAGAATCAAAGCGACAACTCTATTTATAGAATACATTATGATCGCCAAGGCAACATATACGTTGTAAAGGACCAACAAACTCGTCGTATTCATTCAATTAAAATTGAGAGTCAAATCACACTCGTGAATGAAAGTAGTCAACTATCAAAGATGTAACTCAATGTGCGATCAATGAACAAGAAGTTGAATCAAACTTACATGACCAGCTAACCTTGATCTACTTGTATTTCGCTTGAAGTGGTGCAAATACGGGTTTGTGAATCCAAGTATTGTCGAAAGCATAACATGATACATGTCAATGAAATACATATACAAAAACACTATTATATTATAGTTCTTGAATGGTAAGGCTTATCTTATCGTAACAACCTTAAATCCTATGTAGTTGTGATTTTGTAACCTTCTAAACACACTCCGGGACTAATTTGATCAACTATTACCATAACGATCACTAAAATCACAATAAGTAATGAAAAATGAAATATATGTATATATTATTTAAACCGGATCCAAAATTGAAAATAAGACCGCTCAACCCACCCTTGAATTCTATTCACTACTCTCAAACTCATCCAAATACTCCACCATCGTCTTTAAGCCCCTCTTGCCTAGAAAATCAACTAAAATAAATCAAGGTGACAACTTTATTTATAGAATCCATTATTGAGTACCAAGGCAACAATATGTTGCAATGGACCAACAAACTTGTCGTATTCATTCAAGAAGAATTGAGAGTCAAATCACATTTGTCGAATAACAGAAGTCAGCTATCAAAGATGTAACTCGATGTGTAATCATCAAACAAGAAGTTGAATCAAACTCACACGACTAACTAACCTAGATCTACTTGTATTTCCTTGAAGTGGTACAAATACGGATTGTGAATCCAAGTATTCTCGAAAGCATAACATGATACATGTTAAATAAATACTTTTACAAAAACACTCAATAGATATAGATCTTGAATAGAAAGGCTTATCTTATCGTAACAACCTTTAATCCTATGGAGTTGTGATTTTGTAACCTTTTAGACAAACTCTGGGACTAATTTGATCAAGTATTACCATAACGATTACTAAAATCACAATAAATAATGAATAATGAAATATATGTATATATTATTTAAACTGGAACCAAAACTAAACAGAAGACTTCTTAACCCACCCATGAACTCGATTCACTACTCTCAAACTCATCCAAAATACTCCAGCACCATCTTTAAGCCCCTCTTCCCTAGAAAATCGACTAAAAAGAATCAATGCGACAACTCTATTTATAGAATCATTATTGATAGCCGAGGCAACATATAGGTTGCAAATGACCAACAAACTCGTCGTATTCATTCAATAAGAATTGAGAGTCAAATCACACTTGTCGAATGAAAGTAGTCGGCTATCAAAGATGTAACTCGATGTGTGATCAATGAACAAGAAGTTTAATCAAACATACACAACCAACTAACCTAGATCTACTTGTATTTTGCTTGAATTGGTGCAAATACGGATTTTTGAATCCAAGTATTGTCGAAAGCATAACATGATACATTTTAAATGTAATACGTTTACAAAAACACTAAATAGATATAGTTCTTGAATTGTAAGGCTTATCTTATCGTAACAACTTTCAATCCTATGGAGTTGTGATTTTGTAACCTTCTAATCACACTCCGGGACTAATTTGATCAACTATTACCATAACGATCACTGAAATCACAATAAGTAATGAAAAATGAAATATTTGTATATTATTTAAACCGGATCCAAAACTGAAAATAAGACCGCTCAACCCACCCTTGAATTCGATTCACTACTCTCAAAGTCATCCAAAATACACCACCATCGTCTTTAAGCCCCTCTTGCCTAGAAAATCGACTAAAATAAATCAAGGTGACAACTTTATTTATAGAATCCATTATTGACTACCAAGGCAACATATATGTTGCAATGGACCAACAAACTTGTCGTATTCATTCAATAAGAATTGAGATTCAAATCACATTTGTCGAATAACAGAAGTCAGCTATCAAAGATGTAACTCGATGTGTAATCATCAAACAAGAAGTTGAATCAAACTCACCCGACTAACTAACCTAGATCTACTTGTATTTCCTTGAAGTGGTACAAATACGGATTGTGAATCCAAGTATTCTCAAAAGCATAACATGATACATGTTAAAAAAATACTTTTACAAAAACACTCAATAGATATAGATCTTGAATGGAAAGGCTTATCTTATCGTAACAACCTTCAATCCTATGGAGTTGTGATTTTGTAACCTTTTAGACAAACTCTGGGACTAATTTGATCAAGTATTACCATAACGATTACTAAAATCACAATAAATAATGTATAATGAAATATATGTATATATTATTTAAACTGGAACCAAAACTAAACAGAAGACTTCTTAACCCACCCTTGAACTCGATTCACTACTCTCAAACTCATCCAAATACTCCAGCACCATCTTTAAGCCCCTCTTCCCTAGAAAATCGACTAAAAGAATCAAAGCGACAACTCTATTTATAGAATCCATTATAGATAGCCGAGGCAACATATAGGTTGCAAATGACCAACAAACTCGTCGTATTCATTCAATAAGAATTGAGAGTCAAATCACACTTGTTGAATAAAAGTAGTCGGCTATCAAAGATGTAACTCGATGTGTGATCAATGAACAAGAAGTTAATCAAACATACACAACCAACTAACCTAGATCTACTTGTATTTCGCTTGAATTGGTGCAAATATGGATTTGTGAATCCAAGTATTGTCGAAAGCATAACATGATACATTTTAAATGTAATACGTTTACAAAAACACTAAATAGATATAGTTCTTGAATGGTAAGGCTTATCTTATCGTAACAACTTTCAATCCTATGGAGTTGTGATTTTGTAACCTTCTAATCACACTCCGGGACTAATTTGATCAACTATTACCATAACGATCACTGAAATCACAATAAGTAATGAAAAATGAAATATATGTATATATTATTTAAACCGGATCCAAAACTGAAAATAAGACCGCTCAACCCACCCTTGAATTCGATTCACTACTCTCAAACTCATCCAAAATACTCCACCATCGTCTTTAAGCCCCTCTTGCCTAGAAAATCGACTAAAATAAATCAAGGTGACAACTTTATTTATAGAATCCATTGTTGACTACCAAGGCAACATATATGTTGCAATGGACCAACAAACTTGTCGTGTTCATTCAATAAGAATTGAGAGTCAAATCACATTTGTCGAATAACAGAAGTCAGCTATCAAAGATTTAACTCGATGTGTAATCATCAAACAAGAAGTTGAATCAAACTCACACGACTAACTAACCTAGATCTACTTGTATTTCCCTTGAAGTGGTACAATACGGATTGTGAATCCAAGTATTCTCGAAAGCATAACATGATACATGTTAAATAAAATACTTTTACAAAAACACTCAATAGATATAGATCTTGAATGGAAAGGCTTATCTTATCGTAACAACCTTCAATCCTATGGAGTTGTGATTTTGTAACCTTTTAGACAAACTCTGGGACTAATTTGATCAAGTATTACCATAACGATTACTAAAATCACAATAAATAATGTATAATGAAATATATGTATATTATTTAAACTGGAACCAAAACTAAACAGAAGACTTCTTAACCCACCCTTGAACTCGATTCACTACTCTCAAACTCATCCAAAATACTCCAGCACCATCTTAAGCCCCTCTTCCCTAGAAAATCGACTAAAAAGAATCAAAGCGACAACTCTATTTATAGAATCCATTATTGATAGCCGAGGCAACATATAGGTTGCAAATGACCAACAAACTCGTCGTATTCATTCAATAAGAATTGAGAGTCAAATCACACTTGTCGAATGAAAGTAGTCTGCTATCAAAGATGTAACTCAATGTGTAATCAATGAACAAGAAGTTTAATCAAACATACACAACCAACTAACCTAGATCTACTTGTATTTCGCTTGAAGTGGTGCAAATACGGATTTGTGAATCCAAGTATTGTCGAAAGCATAACATGATACATTTTAATATAATACGTTTACAAAAACACTAAATAGATATAGTTCTTGAATGGTAAGGCTTATATTATCGTAACAACTTTCAATCCTATGGAGTTGTGATTTTGTTACCTTCTAAACACACTCCGGGATTAATTTGATAAACTATTACCATAAAGATCACTGCAATCACAAAATAAAGAAAAATGAAATATATGTATGTATTATTGAAACAGGATCTAAAACTGAAAATAAGACCACTCAACCCACCCTTGAATTTGATTCACTACTCTCAAACTCATCCAAAATACTACACCGCCATCTTTAAGCCCATCTTGCCTAGAAAACCGACTAAAATGAATCAAAGTGAACTCTATTTGTTGAATCCATTATTGAGTACCAAGGCAACATATATGTTGCAAAGGACCAACAAACTTGTCGTATTCATTCAATAAGAATTGAGAGTCAAATCACATTTGTCGAATGAAAGAAGTGAGCTATCAAAGATGTAACTCGATGTGTAATCAACAAACAAGAAGTTGAATCAAACTCACATGACCAGCTGACCTAGATGTACTTGTATTTCTCTTGAAGTGGTGCAAATACGGATTTGTGAATCCAAGTATTCTCGAAAGCATAACATGATTCATGTTAAATAAAATACTTTTACAAAAACACTAAATAGATATAGATCTTGAATGGAAACGCTTAGCTTATCGTAACAACCTTCAATCCTTTGGAGTTGTGATTTTGTAACCTTTTAAACAAACTCTGGGACTATTTGATCAACTATTACCATAACGATTACTAAAATCACAATAAATAAGGAATAATGAAATATATGTATATATTATTTAAACTGGAACCAAAACTAAACAGAAGACTTCTCACCCACCCTTGAATTCGATTCACTACACTCAAACTCGTCCAAAATACTCCACCACCATGTTTAAGTCCCTCTTGCCTAGAGAATCGACTAAGAAGAATCAAAGCAACAAATCTATTTACAAAATCCATTATTGATCGCCAAGGCAACATACACGTTGTAAAGGACCAACAAACTCGTCGTATTCATTCAATTAAAATTGAGAGTCAAATCACACTTCGTGAATGAAAGTAGTCAACTATCAAAGATGTAACTCAATGTGCGATCAATGAACAAGAAGTTGAATCAAACTTACATGACCAGCTAACCTTGATCTACTTGTATTTCGCTTGAAGTGGTGCAAATACAGGTTTGTGATTCCAAGTATTGTCGAAAGCATAACATGATACATGTTAAATGAAATACGTTTACAAAAACACTAAATAGATATAGTTCTTGAATGGTAAGGCTTATCTTATCGTAACAACCTTAAATCCTATGGAGTTGTGATTTTGTAACCTTCTAAACACACTCCGGGACTAATTTGATCAACTATTACCATAACGATCACTAAAATCACAATAAGTAATGAAAAAGGAAATATATGTATATATTATTTAAACCGGATCCAAACCTGAAAATAAGACCACTCAACCCATCCTTGAATTCGATTCACTACTCTCAAACTTATCCAAAATACTCCACCATCGTCTTTAAGCTCCTCTTGCCTAGAAAATCGACTAAAATGAATCAAAGTGACAACTCTATTTATAGAATCCATTATTGAGTACCAAGGCAACATATATGTTGCAAAGGACCAACAAACTTATCGTATTCATTCAATAAGAATTCAGAGTCAAATCACATTTGTCGAGTGAAAGAAGTCAGCTATCAAAGATATAACTCGATGTAATCAACAAACAAGAAGTTGAATCAAACGCACGCGATTAACAATTCTAGATCTACTTGTACTTCCCTTGAAGTGGTACAAATACGGATTTGTGAATCCAAGTATTCTGGAAATCATAACATGATACATGTTAAATAAAATACTTTTACAAAAACACTAAATAGATATAGATTTGAATGGGAAGGCTTATCTTATCGTAACAACCTTCAAACGTATGGAGTGGTGATTTTGTAACCTTTTAAACAAACTCTGGGACTAATTTGATCAACTATTACCATAACGATTACTAAATTCACAATAAAGATAATAATGAAATATATGTATTATTATTTAAATTGGAATCAAAACTGAACATAAGACTTCTCAACCCACCCTTAAATTCCATTTACTACTCTCAAACTCATCCAAAATACTCCAGCACCATCTTCAAGCCCCTTTTCCCTTGAAAATCGACTAAAAAGAATCAAAGCAACAACTCTATTTATAGAATCCATTATTGATCGCCAAGGCAACATATACGTTGCAAAGGACCAACAAACTCGTCGTATTCATTCAATTAAAATTGAGAGTCAAATCACAGTTCTTGAATGAAAGTAGTCAACTATCATAGATGTAACTCAATGTGTGATCAATGAACAAGAAGTTGAATCAAACTTACACGACCAACTAACCTTGATCTACTTGTATTTCGCTTGAAGTGGTGCAAATACGGATTTGTGAATCCAAGTATTGTCGAAAGCATAACATGATACATGTTAAATGAAATACGTTTACAAAAACACTAAATAGATATAGATTTTGAATGGAAAGGCTTATCTTATCGTAACAACCTTCAAACCTATGGAGTGGTGATTTTGTAACCTTTTAAACAAACTCTGGGACTAATTTGATCAACTATTACCATAACGATTACTAAAATCACAATAAATAGAGAATAATGAAATATATGTATATATTATTTAAACTGGAACCAAAACTAAACATAAGACTTCTCAACCAACCCTTGAATTCCATTCACTACTTTCAAACTTATCCAAAATACTCCAGCATCATCTTTAAGCCCCTTTTCCCTTGAAAATCGACTAAAAAGAATCAAAGCAACAACTCTATTTATACAATCCATTATTGATCGCCAAGGCAACATATAGGTTTGAAAGGACCAACAAACTCGCCGTCTTCATTCAATTAAAATTGAGAGTCAAATCACAGTTCTTGAATGAAAGTAGTCAACTATCATAGATGTAACTCAATGTGTGATCAATGAACAAGAAGTTGAATCAAACTTACACGAGCAACTAACCTTGATCTACTTGTATTTCGCTTGAAGTGGTGCAAATACGGATTTGTGAATCCAAGTATTGTCGAAAGCATAACATGATACATGCTAAAAAATATGTTTACAAAATCACTAAATAGATATAGATCTTATGGTAAGGCTTATCTTATCGTAACAACGTTCAATCCTTTGGAGTTGTGATTTTGTAACCTTCAAAACAAACTTTGGGACTAACTTGATCAACTGTTACCATAACCATTACTAAAATCACAATAAATAATGAATAATGAAATATATGTATATATTGTTTAAACTGGAACCAAATTTGAGCAGAAGACTTTTCAACCCACCATTGAATTCGTTTCACTACTCTCAAACTCATCCAAAATACTCCACCACCATGTTTAAGCACCTCTAGCCTAGAAAAGTGTCTAAAAAGAATTAAAGTGACAACTCTATTTATTGAATTTATTATCGATCGCCAAGGCAACATATACGTTGCAAAGGACCAACAAACTCGTCGTATTCATTCAATTAAATTGAGAGTCAAATCACAGTTCTTGAATGAAAGTAGTCAACTATCATAGATGTAACTCAATGTGTGATCAATGAACAAGAAGTTGAATCAAACTTACACGTCCAACTAATCTAGATCTACTTGTATATCGCTTGAAATGGTGCAAATACGCATTTGTGAATCCAAGTATTGTCGAAAGCATAACATGATACATGTTAAATGAAATACGTTTACAAAGACACTAAATAGATATAGTTCTTGAATGATAATGCTTATCTTCTCGTAACAACCTTCAATCCTATGGAGTTGTGATTTTGTAACCTTCTAAACATACTCCGGGACTAATTTAATCAACTATTACCATAACAATCACTAAAATCACAATAAGTAATGAAAAATGATATTATAGTATATATTATTTAAACCGGATCCAAAACTAAACACAAGACGACTCAACCCACCCTTGAATTCGATTCACCACTCTCAAACTCATAAAAAATACTCCACCACCATCTTTAAGCCCCTCTTGCCTAGAAAATCGACTAAAATGAATCAAAGTAACAACTCTGTTTATAGAATCGATTATTGAGCACCAAGGCAACGAATATGTTGCAAAGGACCAACAAACTTGCCGAATTCACTCAATAAGAATTGAAAGTCAACTCACATTCGTCGAATGAAAGAAGTCAGCTATTAAAGATATAACTCGATGTGTAATCAACAAACAAGAAGTTGAATCAAACTCACATGACCAGCTAACCTAGATCTACTTGTATTTTTCTAGAAGTGGTGCAAAGACGGATTTCTGAATCCAAGTATTCTCAAAAGCATAACATGATACATGTTAAATAAAATACTTTTACAAAAACACTCAATAGATATAGATCTTGAATGGAAAGGCTTATCTTAGCGTAACAACCTTCAATCCTATGGAGTTGTGATTTTGTAACCTTTTAAACAAACTCTGGGACTAATTTGATCAATATTACCATAACGATTACTAAAATCACAATAAATAATGAATAATGAAATATATGTATATATTTTAACTGGAACCAAAACTGAACAGAAGACTTCTCAACCCACCCTTGAATTCAATTCACTACTCTCAAACTCGTCCAAAATACTCAACAACCATGTTTAAGCCCCTCTTGCCAAGAGAATCGACTAAAAAGAATTAAAGCGACAACTTTATTAATAGAATCCATTATTGATCGCCAAGGCAACATACACGTTGTAAAGGACCAACAAACTCGTCGTATTTATTCAATTAAAATTGAGAGTCAAATCACACTTCATGAATGAAAGTAGTCAACTATCAAAGATGTAACTCAATGTGTGATCAATGAACAAGAAGTTGAATCAAACTTACAAGACCAACTAACCTAGATCTACTTGTATTTCAATTGAAGTGGTGCAAATACGGATTTGTGAATCCAAGTATTGTCGAAAGCATAACATGATACATGTTAACTGAAATACGTTTACAAAAACACTAAATAGATATAGTTCTTGAATGGTAAGGCTTATCTTATCGTAACAACCTTCAATCCTATGGAGTTGTGATTTTGTAACCTTTTAAGCACACTCGGGACTAATATGATCAACTATTACCATAAAGATCACTAAAATCACAATAAATAATGAAAAATGAAATATATGTATATATTATTTAAACAGGATCCAAAACTGAAAATAAGACCGCTCAACCCACCTTGAATTCGATTCACTACTCTCAAACTCATCCAAATACTCCACCACCATCTATAAGCCCCTCTTGCCTAGAAAATCGACTGAAAATAAGACCGCTCAACCCACCCTTGAATTCGATTCACTATTATAATTATTACTATCATCAACAACCAACCTACACTTAACCAACCTAAATTAATTTACTAAAGTGTAAAATTGTATAATTCTGAAGGACCAAACGTGTGAATACAAACAAAGTCTTATTAAATATAAACCAACTCAATCCCCCTCTGCTCCCCTCATTCGCTCAACCAAAGCTCCCGAAACCCTAACCCATTCTCTAAAGCTCTCTGCCATCATCACATTCGAAGCCACCACAACAACGGCCGACCTCCCCGGCGGTTGTGCCATCTAAACCGTGAAAAGCCTCTTTCTGCCTCGTTCGATCCGATCGCAGCCCCTCACCGCGAACCCGGCGGTTTTCTACGTGATCAAACGACACCGCCATCAACGCTAGTTTCCAACGACGCCCGTTGTTAGATCGCAGCCTCTCATCTACCGTATGATATGGTTCTTTCATAATTCGTTTCAATACATTACGGTTTCGGTTCGGTTATTATAGCGATTGGTTCGGTTTCGTTTCGGTTTGCTTGAATGCATGTTTCGGTTTGATTCGCATGACTATATACATGTATGTATGTTCTGCGATGTGAATGTATGTACCCGTAATGCTTCTGCGAAATATATGTGTAAGTATATATATATGGTGCGATGTATAAATATCGGGGAGCAGGAGGGCAGAAGGCGCATGAGACAAAGTTTGTGTATATGTATGTATGCGATTATGTATGTATGTATGTATTAGTTATTAATGTGGGCGTATGGAATTGGGATGTGTTCAATCAGGCAGTGAGTGGTGAGGCACATATGGGAGTGTTTATTTGATTGCATGCGCATGAGTGTTGTATGAGTTAAGCAAATGTGTATACGTGTTATGTGAGTATGTATAAGTGTATGTATGTTTCATGTTGGGTGCACCAATGCATGTTTGCATGGGTGTGTTAAAGGTAACATGAATATTATGATAGTAATATGAGTAAGTTGCTTGACTGGGCTACACGTGAATGAGAAAAACCCCAACAACCGATAATCGACACCGTAACCGAGACACGAATGCGAAAACCGAACAGTTTTATATTTTAAATTAATAAATAATATTAATTTTTCGTACACGGTGTGAAACACAGGTTAACCGAAATCCTAATCGTTGTGCGAACATTAGTTCATACTGTACAAACAAGGTGAGTCTTCACGGGCCCTATTTTTTATTTCCTTTTTGGGGGGAGAAAACATGCAACATATTTACAAAATGGTTTTAGTATTATTGATATCGCCTGTTACGTTAGTGCAAACATTCTTGAAAAGTCCTTACATTCTCGAACCGTTAGTAATGTGTAGCGAGGTAATTCTGAGTAGTACTACAGGGTTTGACAAACCCCGCCCGGGCTAGTCGCGCTAGCTTGATTGGAGGTCAAACGGGTGCATTATCGACCTAACATTTGTCACTGTCTGGTGAGACGTGACGGGAAGGCAACAAACACACGAACATACGAACGTACAAACGGTCAGCCTCTGTTCGAAACGCTAAGTAACTTGATTACAGGCTAGCTACCTATCGATATGCTTTAATTACTATACTATTCGAACAGTTACAAACATTTTATCCATGATAAAACCTGTGAACTCACCAACTTTATGTTGACACACTTTAGCATGTTTTCTCAGGTAACAGGAACGCTTAAGCTCATGATGCACGATTAAGGAACGCACTCAGGACATGCATCATCAAACACATTTACTTGCATTGAATATTTTGTTTCGACTTAGCACTTATAACTTTCAGTAGTATTGTTACATTTCATTATTCGCTTCCGCACTGTTATTCATTTTAGTTTTATGCTTCCGCACTGATATTTATTTCTTTTATGCTACTCTGATTTAAGTCAAACGTTTATTTTTAATTCATTAGTGTCGTTTGATATGACCGTGTCTGAGATCCTGGTATGTCACACGCCTAACGGTAAAACCCCGTTTGTTGAAATTGAGGGTGTGACAGATTGGTATCAGAGCCATTGGTTATAGAGAACTAGGATTGCATTTACATCTAGACTATAGCCTTAGACACAACACTAGCATTGCACAGACACTATTACTTGTTTACGACTTTTGGAAGTACATTTCATGGCATACTCGCACTACGTTACAGGATGTCCACATCATCATCATCTGAACCATCGATGTCACCTATATCACCCTCGACTAGTAGGGAGATCGAGAATTCCGCTCGTCTGCCTTCAGCATCTATACCTGTTTCTTCACCCCCGGAGTCTAAGAGACGCCGACTTGAGCCTACCGTTGCCGCTACGGGGCACGGGGGCCCTTAAATGCCATGACTCACCTAACACCCATGATTGGGACTGGTTACCAGGATTGATTGCCCGATGGATTAGAGAGGAGAATGTGCCCTACCCTCCTACTCCCTTCACACCTGCTTCTGCTCCTATCCTACCATGTATTCCTCACCCGCCCGAACAATCTTTCGCCGCCTTTGTAGCTGCGATGAAACGTGAGGTACGCTATATGCATCAGACAACCGGAAGGGTTAAAACCCTGTCAAAGGATCAGGCTCGAACACATAGACGCATAGAACTTCAGAAAGAAAGCCTTGAATCCACTAACAAATGCCATAATAGACTCGTTAAGGAATTTAAACAACTAGTGGCCCGAGTTAACACTTAGAGGCTAGAGCCGTGGAATCTGAGCAGCATCGTGTTCAAGCAGTAGTGAGAATTGCGGAATTAGAGGCACAGATCGAAGCTCTAGTTGCACAACAAGAAGAAGAGGAGCTCAAAGAGGAACCTGAGGAAGACCCTGAGGAGGTTTCAGAAGATGACGAAGGAGATGCAGCATCAGTTATCTCTTCAGCCGGTGACAACACTTAAGCATTTCATTCCATTTCCTTACCTAGGTGGGAAGGGTTGTTCCCATCCAAATGATATATTTTGAATTTTGATCATTTGATATGAATACATTGTACCTCTTACATTTATTTTCATCGAAGATTATTATTTGATTATTGGGTTGTGGTTTTGTGAAATGCATGATTATTTATATTGTACCTTATGATGACTATATATTATATATTTTCTCATGTCGTGTATACTGTGAATTGAAGAATCATGTCTGGAAGAAGACCTGGACGCCCGAGTGGACAGGGAAACATCAACATGACTCAAACTGAATTGGATGCCATCATCAATGAGCGTGTAGCTGACGCTCTTGCAGCTTATGAGCAGACCCGCAATCAGAACCACAACAACCAGAATCTGAATCAAGGTCCATCAGTCTGCACCTTCAAGATGTTTATGGACTGCAAGCCTCACTCTTTCAGTGGTTCTGAGGGTGCTGTCACATTGCTACGCTGGTTGGAGAAACTTGAGTCGGTTTTTGCCATGTGCAATTGTCCTGTTGGAAACCGTGTCAAGTATGCATCTGGCACATTAGAAGGACCAGCGTTAACTTGGTGGAACTCACAAGTCCAGACATTAGGACTTGAGGCTGCTAATAATCTACCATGGGATGATTTCAAGAAGCTGATGAAGGATGAATACTGCCCGAGGAATGAAGTCCAGAAGCTGGAAAGTGAATTCTGGAATCTTAAAATGGTTGGCTCCAACATTGAGGAATATACGACTCGTTCGCACGAGTTGGCTACTTTATGTCCTCAGATGGTAGACCCAGACTACAAAACGATAGAGAGGTATATTGATGGGTTAGCTCCTCAGATTCAAGCTAGTGTCATAGCTGCGGAACCTGAGACTATTCAGCATGCTATCCGACTAGCTCACAGACTCACCGACCAGGCGGTAGCGCAGGGCACTCTACCTAAACATAGCACTACATCTGGTTCGTCTGACTACAAACGAAGATGGGAAAGTACCACCAGCAAGTCTTCAACCTCGAACAACCCCAGCAACAACAAGTCAGAAAGTTTGACTCTTCCAGAATCTCCACCAACAATAATCAAAACAACAACAACAATGGTCAGGGATCAAGTAACTATGTGGGCAAGTATCCAAAGTGCAACAAATGTAACTTTCATCATCATGGCCGGTGTGATCGTTTTCATTGTCAAAGGTGTGGAAGGATGGGCCATGCTGCTAAAGACTGTAGGGGCGAACTGATGACCAGGCAACAACCTTATCAACAACGATAGGGTGAAGTGACTAGAGGCTGTTTTGAATGTGGTAAAAGGGGTCACTATAGGAAGGATGTCCACAACTGAAGAATGGGATAGGGGTAATGCTGGAAATAACAACAATGGAAATGGAGCCAGAGGTCGAGCTTTCGTGATTGGTTCTGGCGAGGCGAGAAACGATCAAAACGTGGTTACCGGTACGTTTCCTGAATGACTGTTTTGCTACTGTGTTATTTGATACCAGTGCTGATAAGAGTTTTATATCTACTAAGTTTAGCAAGCTTTTAGATGTAACCTTGACTGAAATGGATGCTAGTATACAGTAGAACTAGCTGACGGTAAAATGATCGAGGCAACGCATTCTTAGAGGATGTAAATTAGAGCTATCAGGACACAAATTTGAGATAGACTTTATGCCCATTACACTTGGTAGTTTTGACGTAGTCGTTGGCATGGACTGGTTGTCTAAGAACCAAGCTGAGATATTTTGTCGCGAGAAGATTGTTCGTGTACCACTTCCTAGTGGTGAAGTCTTGTCCGTATAGGGTGAGAAAAGTGGTGTCGTTTTGGCATCATTTCGTACATGAAAGCCCAGAAGTGCCTACGTAAAGGACATACCGCCATCTTAGCGATGATCACTGAAAAGATCACCAAAGAAAAGAAGATCGAAGATATCCCTATCGTTTGTTACTTTCCTGAAGTATTCCCTGAAGACTTACCGGTCTTCCACCGCATCGTCAAGTTGAGTTCCAGACTGACTTGGCGCCTGGAGCCGCACCGATAGCTAGAGCACCATACAGATTAGCTCCGAAGGAATTACAAGAACTGTCTACTCAACTGCAAGAACTCCTGGATAAAGGATTCATCAGACCAGTTCATCACCGTGGGGAGCCCCAGTCCTGTTGGCAAGAAAAAGGATGGGACTTTTCGCATGTGTATTGACTATCGTGAACTGAACAAAGTGATGGTCAAGAATCGTTATCCTCTACCTCGCATTGACGATCTGTTTGACCAACTTCAAGGGTCGAGCTTCTATTCAAAGATAGATTTGAGATCAGGGTATCATCAACTGAGAGTCCGAGAGGAGGACATATCAAAGACGACATTCAGAACTCGATACGGTCACTATGAGTTTCTAGTAATGCCATTTGGTCTGACTAATGCACCAGCGGTTTTCATGGATCTCATGAACCACGTGTGCAAACCCTACCTGGACAAATTTGTCATCGTTTTTATTGATGACATCCTGATTTATTCAAGGAACAAGGGGGAACACGAGGAACACCTTCGGCTGATCTTGGAATTACTTAAACAAGAACAGTTATATGCCAAATTTTCGAAGTGTGACTTCTGGATTCGGGAAGTCCATTTTTGGGTCATGTAGTCAATGAGAAGGGTATACATGTTGATCCAGCGAAGATAGAAGCTATCAAGAACTGGGCTACGCCAAAGACTCCGACGGAGGTACGACAATTTCTTGGGTTGGCTGGATATTACCGACGATTTATCAAAGGGTTTTCGAAGATCGTCCAACCACTTACAACGTTAACACAAAAAGGCACTGCATACAGTTGGGGTGACAAGCAGGAATCAGCATTCCAGTTCTTAAAACAGAAACTCTGCACGGCACTGATATTGTCTTTACCCGAGGGAACCGAAGATTTTGTGGTGTATTGCGATGCTTCTATTCAAGGTCTCGGTTGTGTGCTAATGCAACGCAGGAAGGTGATTGCATACGCTTCCCGACAGCTAAAGGTTCACGAGAAGAACTACACGACACACGACTTAGAGTTGGGAGCCGTGGTGTTTGCTCTCAAGATATGGAGACATTACTTGTACGGTACCAAGTGCACCATTTATACCGATCACAAGAGTCTTCAACATATTTTCGAGCAGAAGGAGTTGAATATGAGACAACGTCGCTAGGTCGAGTTGTTGAATGACTATGACTGTGCGATCAAGTATCATCCGGGTAGGGCTAATGTAGTAGTTGATGCCTTAAGTCGAAAGGAGACACCTAAGCCAAAGCGAGTTCGAGCATTACAACTCACCATCCACACCGGACTACCCGATAAGATACGTAATGCTCAACTTGAGGCTTTGAAGGACGAAAACCTGAAAGCAGAGTCCATGCGAGGCATGGAAAAGCAGTTAGAGGTCAAGTCTGACGGAATTCGTTATTTCTTGGAACGAATATGGGTCCCTTTGTATGGGGACCTACGAGAGCTGGTAATGGACGAAGCTCACAAGTCACGGTATTCTATTCATCCGGGTTCAGACAAGATGTATCACGATCTAAAAGTCCTTTACTGGTGGCCAAACATGAAAGCTGACATTGCCACTTACGTAAGCAGATGCTTAACCTGTTCTAAAGTTAAGGTGGAATATCAACGACCGTCTGGTTTACTACAACAACCAGAAATTCCAGTATGAAAGTAGGAGCAGATATCTATGGATTTCATCACAAAAATGCCACGAACACCCAGCGGATGCGATACCATTTGGGTAATCGTAGATCGATTGACGAAATCGGCACACTTCTTACCAATTAGAGAGACTGATAGAATGGAAAACTTAACTCGTATCTACCTGAGAGAAATAGTCTCTCGACACGGTGTGCCAATTTCTATCATCTCCGATCGTGACGCTCGATTTACCTCACATTTCTGGCAATCATTACAACGAGCATTGGGTACCCGACTAGACATGAGTACTGCATATCATCCCCAAACGGATGGCTAGAGTGAGCGTACGATCCAGACTTTGGAAGACATGTTACGCGCTTGCGTGATTGATTTCGGCAGCAGTTGGGAAACTCACTTACCGTTGGTTGAGTTTTCTTACAATAACAGTTATCACACGTCGATCAAAGCTGCTCCATTCGAGGCACTGTATGGGCGTAAGTGCCGATCACCTATTTGTGGGCGGAAGTTGGAGAAAGTCAACTGACCGGTCCTGAACTTGTGCATGAAACAACTGAGAAGATAGTGCAAATTCGTAATCGCATTGCAGCAGCACGTAACCGACAAAAGAGTTATGCAGATAAACGGCACAAACCGTTGGAATTTCAAATTGGGGATAAGGTACTTTTGAAAGTGTCACTTGGAAAGGCGTAGTTCGTTTCGGGAACGTGGAAGCTAAACCCACGCTACGTTGGACCTTTTGAGATTGTCAAAAGGATTGGCCCAGTAGCCTACCAGTTGAAACTACCGGAAGAGCTTAGCGGAATACACAATGTGTTCCATGTTTCGAACCTAAGGAAATGCCTTACAGACAAGACTCTCTTTGTTCCATTAGATGAGATACAGGTGGATAAACAACTACATTTCATTGAGGAACCAGTGGAAGTTATGGACCGAGAGGTCAAAACTCTTAAGCATAGTCGTATCCCTATTGTAAAGTCCGATGGAACTCAAAACATGGACCAGAGTTTACCTGGGAACGCGAAGATCAGATGAAGAGTACCCACAACTGTTCAACGATCAGACACCTACTTCATAAGGTATTCATTCTTGAGATACCTTTTTCTTTAAATTCGAGACGAAATTCCTTCAACAAGGGGATGATGTCACAACTCTGTCAAAAACATGCATGTCCGGGACGTTACAAACCACCAACTTAACTGAATCTCACACGTTTGATTGAACTAACTGAATCTCATGCAATCTAACCGAACCTAGCATTCAAATTCTCGGGACGAAAATTCTTTCAACAAGGGGATGATGTGACAACCTGGATATTTCAGGTTAACCTCGTTTCCATTACCTAACCTCGCGCCGCAAATTGTTAGCTAACCATTCTTATAATCATTTAAGATATGGACGTTAGTATTGTTAGTATTATTATGATTATGGATATTATAATTATTACTATTATCAACAATCAACCTACACTTAACCAACCTAAATTAATTACTAAAGTGTAAAATTGTATAATTCTGAAGGACCAAACGTGTGAATTACAAACAAAGTCTTATTAAATATAACCAACTCAATCCCCTCTGCCCCTCATTCGCTCGACCAAAGCTCCGAAACCCTAACCCATTCTCTAAAGCTCTCTACCGTCATCACATTCGAAGCCACCACAACAAACGGCCGACCTCTCCCAGGCGGTTGTACCATCTAAACCGTGAAAAGCCTCTTTCTGCCTCGTTCGATCCAATCGCAGCCCCTCACGCGAAACCGGCGGTTTTCTACGTGATCAAACGACACCGCCATCAACCGCTAGTTTCCAACGACGCCCCGTTGTTAGATCGTAGCCTCTCATCTACCATACGGTATGGTTCTTTTCATAATTCGTTTCGATACATTACGGTTTCAGTTCGGTTTATTATAGTGATTTGGTTCGGTTTCGTTTCGGTTTGCTTGAATGTATGTTTCGGTTTGATTCGCATGACTATATACATGTATGTATGTTTTGCGATGTGAATGTATGTACCCGTAATGCTTCTGCGAAATATATGTGTAAGTATATATATAGTGTGCGATGTATAAATATCGGGGAGGGAGCAGGAGGGCAGAAGGCGCATGAGACAAAGTTTGTGTCTATGTATGTATGCGATTATGTATGTATGTGATGTATTAGTTATTAATGTGGGCGTATGGAATTGGGATGTGTTCAATCAGGCAGTGAGTGGTGAGGCACATATGGGATTGTTTATTTGATTGCATGCGCATGAGTGTGTATGAGTTAAGCAAATATGTATACGTGTTCTGTGAGTATGTATAAGTGTATGTATGTTTCATGTTGGGTGCACCAATGCATGTTTGCATGGGTGTGTTAAAGGTAACATGAATATTATGATAGTAATATGAGTAAGTTGCTTGACTGGGCTACACGTGAATGAGAAAACCCCAACAACTGATAATCGACACCGTAACCGAGACGCGAATGCGAAACCGAACATTTGTTATATTTTAAATTAATAAATAATATTAATTTTTCGTACACGGTGTGAAACACAGGTTAACTGAAATCCTAATCGTTGTGCGAACATTAGTTCATTGCTGTACAAACAAGGTGAGTCTTCATGGGCCCTATTTTACTTTCTTTCCTTTTTGGGGGGAGAAAACATGCAAACATATTTACAAAATGGTTTTAGTATTACTGATATCGCCTGTTACGTTAGTGCAAATATTCTTGAAAAGTCCTTACATTCTCGAACCGTTAGTAATGTGTAGCGAGGTAATTCTGAGTAGTACTACGGGTTTGACAACCCCGCCCGGGCTAGTCACGCTAGCTTGATTGGAGGTCAAACGGGTGCATTATCGACCTAACATTTCTCACTGTCTGGTGAGACGTGACGGGAAGGCAACAAACACACGAACATACGAACGTACAAACAGTCAGCCTCGGTTACAGGCTAGCTACCTATCGATATGCTTTAATTACTATACTATTCGAACAGTTACGAACATTTTATCCGTGATAAAACCTGTGAACTCACCAACTTTATGTTGACTCACTTTAGCATGTTTTCTCAGGTAACAGGAACGCTTAAGCTCATGATGCACGATTAAGGAACGAACTCAGGACATGAGTCATCAAACATATTTACTTGCATTGAATATTTTGTTTTGACTGAGCACTTATAACTTTCAGTATTGTTTACATTTCATTATTCGCTTCCGCACTGTTATTCATTTCAGTTTTATGCTTCCGCACTGATATTATTTCTTTTATGCTACTCTGATTTAAGTCAAACGTTTATTTTTAAATTCATTTAGTGTCGTTTGATATCACCGTGTCTGAGATCCTGGTATGTCACACGCCTAACGGTAAAACCCCGTTTGTAGAAATTGAGGGTGTGACAGAATCAAACGCACGCGACTAACAATCCTAGATCTACTTGTATTTCCCTTGAAGTGGTACAAATACGGATTTGTGAATCCAAGTATTCTCGAAAGCATAACATTATACATGTTAAATAAAATACTTTTACAAAAACACTAAATAGATAGATTTTGAATGGAAAGGCTTAGCTTATCGTAACAACCTTCAAACCTATGGAGTGGTGATTTTGTAACCTTTTAAACAAACTCTGTGACTAATTTGATCAACTATTACCATAACGATTACTAAAATCACAATAAAGAGAGAATAATGAAATATATGTATATATTATTTAAACTGGAACCAAAACTGAACAGAAGACTTCTCAACCCACCCTTGAATTCGGTTCACTACTCTCAAACTCTTCCAAAATACTCCACCTCCATGTTTAAGCCCCTCTTGCCTAGAGAATCGACTAAAAAGAATCAAAGCGACAACTATATTTATAGAATCCATTATTGATCGCCAAGGACATACACGTTGTAAAGGACCAACAAACTCGTCGTATTCATTCAATTAAAATTGAGAGTCAAATCACACTTCGTGAATGAAAGTAGTCAACTATCAAAGATGTAACTCAATGTGTGATCAATGAACAAGTAGTTAAATCAAACTTACACGACCAACTAACCTAGATCTATATGTATTTCGCTTGAAGTGGTGCAAATATAGATTTGTGAATCCAAGTATTGTCGAAAGCATAACATGATACTGTTAAATGAAATACGTTTACAAAAACACTAAATAGATATAGTTCTTGAATGGTAAGGCTTATCTTATCGTAACAACCTTCAATCCTATAGAGTTGTGATTTTGTAATCTTCTAAAACACACCGGGACTAATTTGATCAACTATTACCATAACGATCTCTAAAATCATAATAAATAATGAAAAATGAAAAATATGTATATATTATTTAAACCGGATCCAAAACTGAAAATAAGACCGCTCAACCCACCCTTGAATTCGATTCACTACTCTCAAACTCATCCAAATACTCCACCACCATCTTTAAGCCCCTTGCCTAGAAAATCGACTAAAATGAATCAAAGCGACAACTCTATATTGAATCCATTATTGAGTACCAAGGCAACATATATGTTGCAAAGGACCAACAAACTTGTCGTATCATTCAATAAGAATTGAGAGTCTAATCACATTTTTCGAATGAAAGAAGTAAGCTATCAAAGATGTAAACTCAATGTGTAATCAACAAACAAGAAGTTGAATCAAACTCACATGACCAGCTAACCTAGATCTACTTGTATTCTCTGAAGTGTGCAAATACGGATTTCTGAATCCAAGTATTCTCGAAAGCATAACATTATACATGTTAAATAAAATACTTTACAAAAACACTAAATAGATATAGGTTTCGAATGGAAAGGCTTATCTTATCGTAACAACCTTCAAACCTTGGAGTGGTGATTTTGTAACCTTTAAACAAACTCTGGGATTAATTGATCAACTATACCATAACGATTACTAAAATAACAATAAATAGAGAATAAAGAAATATATGTATATATTATTTAAACTGGAACCAGAACTGAACATAAGACTTCTCAACCCACCCTTGAATTCCATTCACTACTCTCAAACTCATCAAAAATACTCCAACACCATCTTTAAGCCCCTTTTCCCTTGAAAATCGACTAAAAAGAATCAAAGCAACAACTCTATTTAGAGAATCCATTATTGATCGCCAAGGCAACATATAGGTTGCAAAGGACCAACAAACTCGTGTCTTCATTCAATTAAAATTGAGAGTCAAATCACAGTTCTTGAATGAAAGTAGTCAACTATCATAGATGTAACTCAATGTGTGATCAATGAACAAGAAGTTGAATCAAACTTACATGACCAACTAACCTTGATCTACTTGTATTTCGCTAGAAGTGGTGCAAATACGGATTTGTGTATCCAAGTATTGTCAAAAGCATAACATGATACATGTTAAATGAAATACGTTTACAAAAACACTAAATAGATATAGTTCTTGAATGGTAAGGCTTATCTTATCGTAACAACTTTCAATCCTATGGAGTTGTGATTTTGTAACCTTCTAAACACACTCCGGGACTAATTTGATCAACTATTACCATAACGATCTTGAAATCACAAGAAATAATGAAAAATGAAATATATCTATATATTATTTAAACCGGATCCAAACTGAAAATAAGACCGCTTAACCCACCCTTGAATTCGATTCACTACTCTAAAACTCATCCAAAATACTCCACCACCATCTTTAAGCCCCTCTTGCCTAGAAAATTGACTAATATGAATCAAAGCGAGAACTCTATTTATAGAATCTATTATTAAGCACCAAGGCAACATACATGTTGCAAGGACCAACAAGCTTGTTGTATTCATTCAATAAGAATTGAGAGTCAAATCACACTTGTTGAATGAAAGTAGTCAACTATCAAAGATGTAACTTGATGTGTGATCAATGAACAAGAAGTTGAATCAAACTCACACGACAAACTAAACTAGATCTACTTGTATTTCACTTGAAGTGCTGCAAATACAGATTTGTGAATCCAAGTATTCTTGAAAGCATAACATGATACATGTTAAATGAAATACGTTTACAAAATCACTAAATAGATATAGATCTTGAATGGTAAGGCTTATCTTATCGTGAGAACCTTCAATCCTATGAAGTTGTGATTTTGTAACCTTTTAAACACACTCCGTGACTAATTTGATCAACTATTACCATAACAATCACTAAAATCACAATAAATAATGAAAAATGAAATATATGTATATATTATTAAACCGGATCCAAAACTAAAATAAGACCGCTCAACCCACCCTTGAATTCGATTCACTACTCTCAAACTCATCCAAAATACTCCACCACCATTTAAGCCCCTCTGCCTAGAAAATCAACTGAAATGAATCAAAGTGACAACTCTATTTATAGAATCCATTATTGAGTACCAAGGCAACATATATGTTGCAAAGGACCAAAAAAACTTGTCGTATTCATTCAATAAGATTGAGAGTAAAATCACATTAGTCGAATGAAAGAAGTCAGCTATCAAAGATGTAACTCGATGTGTGATCTTCAAATAAGAAGTTGAATCAAACGTACGCGACTAACAATCCTAGATCTACTTGTATTTCCCTTGAAGTGGTACAAATACGGATTTGTGAATCCAAGTATTCTCGAAAGCATAACATGATACATGTTTAATAAAATACTTTTACAAAAACACTAAATAGATATAGATTTTGAATGGAAAGGCTTATCTTATCGTAACAACCTTCAAACCTAGGAGTGGTGATTTTGTAACCTTTTAAACAAACTCTGGGACTAATTTGATCAACTATTACCACAACGATTACTAAAATCACAATAAATAGAGAATAATGAAATCTATGTATTATTATTTAAACTGGAACCAAACTGAACATAAGACTTCTCAACCCTCCCTTGAATTCCACTCACTACTCTCAAACTCATCAAAATACTCCAGCACCATCTTTAAGCCCCTTTTCCCTTGAAAATCAACTAAAAAGAATCAAAGCAACAACTCTATTTATACAATCCATTATTGATCGCCAAGGCAACATATAGGTTGCAAAGGACCAACAAACTCGTCATATCCATTCAATTAAAATTGAGAGTCAAATCACAGTTCTTGAATGAAAGTAGTCAACTATCATAGATGTAACTCAATGTGTGATCAATGAACAAGAAGTTGAATCACACTTACCGTGACATCCGGTAAATTTCCGTTACCAAACTCTGTTAGTTCCATTAAGTCTTGCATACACGTGTCGTAAACACACACTAGTTGTCGTTAAACGTTGGTGACCTGATAATAGTGGATAATGTTAAATTGATGAGAATCTAATTGATTATGTGATTATTGTGTATGTTTATGTGTTTGCATGTTTTTAAAATGTTAATTAGAAATTAACCGCGTAACGTGGAAAGTGCCTATTATTCGTATGTCTGTGTTTTTATAAAGATAAGATATATAATGTTTTTCATTAGTTTATATCTTTATATTATTAAGTTAAAAACAATTTACAAAGAGTTTAAGCCTAGTTTTATAAAATACAAATTACAAGGTTTAAAAGGGTAATTATGTAAATTAAAATTAAACAAAACAAATCCCAAACCCTAAATCTCACCCATTCGGCTGCGACTTCACCCCTCAACCCCCACCATTGCGATTTCGACCTAGAACAAGCATCAAAGCATCAATTGGTTCGATTACAGGCATACAACACGTAGGAATCATCAATGGCAAGCTATAACACGTTTAAAGGTTAGATTTTTCATGTTTTTGTGGATTTTTGTTAGGCCGAACCCTAATTCGTGAATGATGGTTCATGGGGGTCGAATTTGATGTTGTTTGATGATGTTAGTATGTTAGTTGGATTGATTACATGTTGTTTAACGTTGATTATGCAGGAATTCTATATTTTAGTGGATTGATCATGAACTTTGATTATGAAGCAAACCTAGTTCGAAAATGGCATGATTATGCATGATGGATGATTGTTTGATGAATGTATGATGATTAGTAGGTTGTATGAATGTTAGGATACATTGATTTTGCAAGAAATTGGTGAATGAAGTTGGTGTTCATAGGTTACTAATAATAGTAACTTTATTTTGCATGTAATGATGATCTAGTGATGGATGATGTTATGGATGTGTTCATAATGATGATTAGATGCTAGATTGTTGTTATGAATGCTAGAAATCTTTGAGTGGATGTTGTTGATTCAAGCTTGCCAAAAGTAGAAACTTTTGTTCATGAAGATTGTTAGATTATGGTGATTAGGTAATGTTGATCATGTCTAGATATTGTTATGAGCTTGAGATGGTATAATTATGATGAATCATGAATACATTGGATGGTTGAAAGATGTGGATGTACTTTCCCAAAAGGGAAACTTATTTGCATAAAGTCTGAAAAATGATAGCTTGAACATGTTTGGGATGTTAGGAGCATGTTAGTATGATCATGGATAGATTCTAATGTGGGTAGAACATGATAATTTGGTTGTATGTAATGCCGGGCTAATCATGAATGATAGTGGACATTATGATCATGTATGATTTGGATGTTGATTAGTAGTAGGACATCATGTCTGGACTGGAAATTGATTGTTGTGATGTTGTTGAATGCAATGCATATAGTTAATGAATATGGTTATGATCATCATACACACGTGCGAATTTGAGGCCCCTACTTAGTAGGATTGGCAGGGTTTAGGATGTGAAGTCGTGAGTGGCTTCACATGGCATGTGGTGAGTGGTTTGATCTTTGCGTCATGTTAGTTGTGTTATAACTAGTGGATATGTAATGTTCTAGATTCGCATGACTTGTATGATACTTGGTTGTATGATGATCTAAGTGTTACACCTGGATGATATAGCATACATATGATATGTTGAATGTTAACTATGTATCATATATGTGTATGATTACTTGAATGGTACAACACATAAAGTCACCAAGGGTCAACGGGTCAACTAGGTCAAACATGTCTGTTTTGTTTGAAGTCTTGAGTTCTTGGTGTAGTGTACTTAGGGTTTCACATGTTCTTTGATTACACGTACTCATGTACTTATATGATCTAGGTAACCTCTGAAGGTTGTCTATCTATTCTGTTTGACAGGTCAAACTCTGTGATCTATACGCATATCAGGTGAGTTCATGCCCCACTTTTTATTTACTCTCTTTGGGGAGATAGCATACTGGTAAATCACGAACGCTTTATAAATTCAAGTTGTGTACAATATTATATAGTGTTGATATCATGGAAAAGTCCTCACACTTTCAATTGTTAATATTGAATAGCGGGGAAATTTGGGTAGTACTACTGGTCTGACGAGCCCCACTGTGTGACTCAAGGTCAACCGGGTGCAAGTTGTCCTAATGAACATTGTCACGACCTGTTAAGTCGTGGCAGGAGGCAAAAAACGTAACACAGTCAGCTTCAATTGCGAAATCACTATGAAATAATATTTATTGTTAATGGACTAGCTATCTGTTAAAATGCGCTATTTGTATATCTCTATATTAAACTGTTTATGTTTGAATATCTCTTGAACTCACCAACCATTGTGTTGACATTTTAGTATCCTATTCTCAGGTCATTAGCTTGCTTGCCATAGGAGCACTGCATGGTTCACTGCATTCTGACATGGTCTTCAAGACAATTTTATCATTTTAATGATAATGATTATTCTTTGGGTGGGCACATGTTTTTCCATATATACTTTTATTCTTTGGGTTGTTTTCAAAACGCTTCCGCACTGTTTAAAGTTTGTTCTTTGGTTGATTTTATTTAATTATGGCATATAGAGTCGTTCTAAGTAACTATTGACTGTGATCCTGGTTTGTTCACACGCCTCGCGGTAAAACTCCGCAAGTGGATTAGAGGGTGTGACAGATTGGTATCAGAGCCATTGGTTATAGGGAACTAGGTTGCATACACACTAGACTATAACCGCACACAGTTTTATCATAGGAGCACTACATGGTTATCTTTTGGGGGGCACATGTTTTGCCATAATTATACTTTTATTTCTTTGGGTTGTTTTCAAAACGCTTCCGCACTATTTAAAGTTTGTTCTTTGGTTGATTTTATTTAAATTATGGCATATAGAGTCATTTTGAGTAACTATTGACTGTGATCCTGGTTTGTTCACACGCCTCGCGATAAAACTCCGCAAGTGGATTTAGAGGGTGTGACAGATTGGTATCAGAGCCATTGGTTATAGGGAACTAGGTTGCATACACACTAGACTATAACCGCACACAGTTAATTAGTTACATGTGCGTTATTCTCATCTACTGTATACTCACTGGCGTACACGTCACACTCTCTGCAGCATGGCATCGTCTTCAAGAGCTCCGGGTAAACGACCTGAATCACCTACACGATCTGAATCCCCACCTCCCGCACCTGTACCTGATGATGGATTCGATTGGCCCCGACTGGCTTATCCCCGAGAAGAGATTGACTGGGATCAACCATTTGCATTGATGAAGCGTGACCCTCCGCGAGACTGGCGTTCCTATCCTAGATTTGTTGATCATATCATGTTCAGGGAGCACGTACCTGTCCCGAGGCCCAGGATTAGGAACAATGCCGATCAACCCATGCCTTCACTCCCACGAACGGTGCAGTCCAACGAGCAACTGATTGCTGCACCGGATACAGAACACATCGAGTAAGGCGGCTCACGAGTGATGTCTGTACACTATAGCAAGAGGTGTACAACCTGAGACATCAATGGATGAACTCGAGGACACAACGGGAAGACCCTGAACGGTTGTCACCATATGCAAGATGGTCTTATGGCACTCCAAGGGCGCGTGACTGCTCGTGAACACCGGGACGCCGTAGCGATAATAGGATTGCCATTTTAGAAGCTCAACTAGCGGCACTTTAGATTGCTATAGCTCCTGCTCCTGCAGCAGACCCTGAGGATGAGGAGGATCCCGAGGAGGGACCCGAGGAGGAGGAACCGGAGGAGATGGAGGTGATAGTGATGGGGTCAGATGTCGTCGATTGACTTATTTATATGACTTAGACTACGTAGTGTTTTCTTTTTGAAACTATGTGGGAAGGGTTGTTTCTCCCACGAACGACAAACTTCAATTTTGACATTGCTAAATACATTGTGACTCATTTACAATTTATTTACCTGGTTATTATTTTTGTTATGATTTTGTGGTTGTGATGATTCGTATTTCTTTTGTTTACTGTTACTATGCTTCAATGAGTTAAATATGTTTGATGTTACTCATTATTAATTTGTGAATGTAAAATTAAAAGAATGGACGCCGTGGATGTGGACGTGGACGTGGTCGTGGACGCGGACGTGGCACCGGAGAATAGGGTGGTGGTGCTATTAACATGACTCCCGTAGAATGGCTGCTCTAATTAATAATCATGTTCAGGCGGGGTAGTGGTGGCTGCCCAGCGGGGTCAGCCAGCAGGTAAACAATGATAGAAAGATAAATCTGATATCCTTCATAACTGTAGGGATGTCTGATTAATGTGTGTTGTGTTAAAACAAGACCACCAGTGTGTACCTACAAGTCCTTCATGGACTGTAAACCACACACCTACAGCGATACTGAGGGTGCTGTAGGGCTTGTACGCTGGTTCGAGAAGACTGAGTCTGTTTTCTCCAAATGTAACTGTCCACCAGCGGATCAAGTAAAGTATGCCACCGGGACTTTAGAGGGTGCTGCTCTGTCTGGTGGAACGCGCAAGTCCAGATGCTTGGACAAGCGATGGCGAATGGACTTCCATGGGAGAGTTCAAAGCAATGATGACCGAGGAGTACTGTCCTTGCAGCGAAGTGCAGAAGTTAGAGATGGAGTCGGGCAATTGAAAATGCAGGGCTCGGGAAATTGAGGCTTATACCACCAGAACCCATGAATTAGCAACTTTGTGCCCGGGAATGGTGAATGAGGTGCATAAAATGATAGAGCATTACATACGGGGATTGGTACCTGAAATCCAAAGTATGGTAACTGCTTCAATCCAGCCACAATTCAGCAAGCCATCCAGCTAGCTCACAGGCTAACGACCAGACGTGGAGCAAAGGACGTCTACCCAAACGGGGCGCTGTGGCAGCATGCCCGACAACAAAAGAAAGTGGGACAATGTCAAAAACACCAAAGCATCATCATCTTCTAGTGGTCACCTCAATCTCAACAGCAACAACAGCCGGTTCAGCAGCAACGGAGGTTTGACAATAACCGTAACTCCAACCAGACGCCTGCAAATAATCAAGGACCCAGTGGTTATGGTGGGAGACATCGAAGTGTACTTGGTGTAATTACCATCATGTGGGAAGGTGTGATAGCTTCAAGTGTCAACGTTGTGGAAAAAATTGGACACGCTGCGAAGGATTGTCATGGTGAACTGGTAAGGAGGCCACAACAACCTAAGAAATCCCAAGGGTTGTTTTGAAGTGGGAAAGAAGGGCATTACAGGCGAAACTGCCCACAACTAAGGAGGAACAGTAATGGCAACAACAACAACAACAATACCAACAGCCACGGTAACAACAACAACAATGGTAATAATAACAACAATGGTGGAAATGGTACTGGAATGGCAGCAATAAAGATGGAGCCAAGGGGAGAGCCTTCTTCATTGGCTCAGGTGAGGCTCTAAATGATCCCACAACTATTACTGGTAGATTCTCTGTTAATGGTTGTTTTGCTACGGTACTATTTGATACTGGAGCCGATAGGAGTTTTGTGTCCTTAAAGTTTTGTAGTCTTTAAGTGATATACCCTCTGCTTTAGAATCTAAATACACTGTGGAATTAGCTGACGGTAAACAAATCCATGTAACGCATATCCTTAAAGACTGTAAGATAGAACTTGCTGGTCATACGTTCGCTATAGATCTTATGCCTGTTACGCTGGGGAGTTTTGATGTTGTGATAGGCATGGATTGGTTCTCTAGCAAGCAAGCGGAAGTCATATGTCATGAGAAGATCATACGGATCCCGGTTGGTGATCAAATCCTTACCATCAGAGGTGATAGGAGTGGTGCTGTGATAGGCATCATCTCATACATGAAAGCTCAAAAGTTATTACGAAAGGGTCGTGTGGCTATTCTAGCACTTGTAACCGATAAGCAGGCAGAAGAAAGGAGAATGGAGGATATTCCCATAGTACGCGATTTTCCAGAGGTGTTCCCAGAGGATCTTCCTGGATTACCACCTCACCGCCAAGTGGAATTCCAGATTGAGTTGACTCCCGGCGCAGCTTCGATTGTTAGGGCACCTTATCGATTAGCACCGAACGAACTACAGGAGTTGTCATCACAACTTTAGGAGCTTTTGGATTAGGGCTTTATTCGACCTAGTACATCACCTTGGGGAGCTCCTGTTCTCTTTGTTAAGAAGAAGGATGACACATTTCGGATGTGCATTGATTATAGAGAGTTAAACAAGGTAACAGTCAAGAACCGATACCCTTTACCTCGTATTGATGATTTGTTCGATCAGCTTCAAGGATCAAGCTATTATTCGAAGATTGACTTGAGATCTGGTTATCATCAACTCAGAGTTCGAGAAGAAGACATTCCCAAGACTGCGTTTCGTAACGTTATGGTCATTATGAGTTCTTGGTCATGCCTTTTGGGTTGACTAATGTACCTGCTGTGTTCATGGACCTCATGAAACGCGTGTGCAAACCTATCTGATCAGTTTGTCATTGTGTTCATCGATAATATACTGATATATTCTAGGACCAAGGAGGAGCATGAAGAGCACTTACGAATGATCTTGGAACTGTTGAAAAATGAGCAGCTGTATGCTAAATTAAAAAGTGTGACTTTTGGATAAGAGAAGTGCAATCCTAGGTCATATTGTTAATGAGAAAGGGATACATGTCGATCCTGCCAAAATGAGGCGATAAAGAATTGGGCTACGTCCAAAACGCCGAGCAAGATAAGACAATTTCTAGGATTAGCGGGATATTACCACCGATTCATGAAGGATTTTCTAAGATCACACAACCTCTCACAGCCTTGACTCACAAAGGAACGACATACAAATGGAGTGAGAGTCAAGAAACACTTTCCAATTACTAAAACAAAAACTCTGTACTGCCCTGATATTAGCATTAACCAGAGGAACGGATGACTTTGTGGTGTATTGCGATGCATCCATTCAAGGATTGGGTTGTGTCTTGATGCAACGAGATAGGTGATAGCCTACGCCTCGAGACAACTAAAGGTTCATGAGAAGAAACACATACCACCCATGACTTAGAATTGGGTGCAGTGGTTTTTGCCTTAAAGATTGGAGACATTACTTGTACGGTACCAAGTGCACTATCTACACTGATCACAAGAGTCTTCAACATATCTTCGAGCAAAAAGAGTTGAATATGAGGCAGCGACGCTGGGTGAAACTACTAAATGATTATGATTGTGCAATTAAGTATCATCCGGGAAAGGCGAACGTAGTTGTCGATGCCCTAAGCAGGAAGGAAACAGCTAAACCCTGACGGGTGCGAGCTTTACAGCTTACTATCAGTACCCAACTGCCTAAACAAGTTAAGGAGGCACAGATAGAAGCTTTAAAAACAAAGAATATTGGTTTTGAGTCGTTAAGGGGAATGGATAAACAACTAGTGGCGAAAGAGGATGGAATTCGGTTTTTCATGAATAGACTTTGGGTGCCTGTTCATGGAAATCTGAGAGACTTAGTTATGAGCGAGGCACACAAATCTAAGTATTCTATACATCCTGGATCCGACAAGATGTATCATGACCTAAAGGCGCACTATTGGTGGCCTAACATGAAAGCGGATGTAGCTACGTATGTGAGCAAGTGTCTGACCTGCTTGAAAGTAAAAGTGGAATATCAAAAACCATCCGAATTGTTACAACAACCTGAGATTCCAATGTGAAAATGGGAACAGATCTCCATGGATTTTATTACTAAGCTACCCCGGACTAGTACTGGTTGTGACACGATATGGGTTATTGTCGATCGATTGACAAAGTCTGCTCACTTCCTTTGCAATTCGAAACTGATAAGATGGAGAAATTAACTCGATTGTACCTTAAAGAGATCGTTTCGAGACATGATGTACCGATCTCAATTATTTCCGATCGTGACGCTCGTTTCACGTCACATTTCTGGCAATCATTGCAGAAATCGTTGGGTACACGGTTAGATATGAGTACTACGTATCATCCACAGACGGATGGCCAGAGTGAGTGTACCATACAGACGTTGGAGATATGCTACGGGCTTGTGTGATTGACTTCGGGAATAACTGGGAAATTCACCTACCATTGGTGGAGTTTTCTTATAACAACAGTTATCATACTAGTATACAGGCAGCACCTTTCGAGAGTTGTATGGGAGAAAATGTCGATCACCAGTTTGCTGGGCAGAGATTGGTGAAAGTCAGATAACAGGTCCCGAGTTAATTCATGAGACAACTAAGAAGATTGTATAGATACGGAACTGTATGGCTGCAGTGCGAGACAGACAAAAGAGTTATGCTGACAAGAGACGGAAACCTTTAGAGTTTCAGGTTGGTGACAAGGTTTTGTTGAAAGTATCACCATGGAAAGGCGTAGTTTGGTTTGGCAAACGAGGGAAACTAAATCCGAGGTATGTTGGACCATTTGAAATAGTGGAAAGAATAGGTCCAGTAACCTATCGACTAGCCCTACCTGATTCGTTAAGTGGAATCCATGATGTATTTCACGTGTCAAACCTGAAGAAGTGCATAACTAATGAAACAATGGTCGTACCACTAGAAGAAATTCAAGTGGATGAACAATTGTGTTTTATTGAAGAACCAGTTGAGGTGATGGACCGTGAGGTGAAAACACTTAAGCAAAGCAAGATACCTATTGTCAAAATCCGTTGGAATTCGCGACGTGGACCGGAATTCACATGGGAACGGGAAGATCAAATGAAGCTTAAGTACCCTCAACTATTCGAAGGGACGATGCCAGCAGATGAAGGTATTGATTAAATTTCGGGACGAAATTTCTTTCAACATGGGGATGATGTGACCACTCATCCAAAACTTACTCGATTTTGATTTCTGTGTGCCAATGCAGTAGACCAGTGATGAACACTCTCACCATGTAACGCAATTTTCGGGACGAAAATTCTTTCAACATGGGGATAATGTGACATCCGGTAAATTCCATTACCAAACTTCGTTAGTTCCGTTAAGTCTTGCATACACTTGTCGTAAACACACACTAGTTGTGTTTAACGTTGGTGACCTAATAATAATGGATAATGTTAATTGATGAGAATCTAATTGATTATGTGATTATTGTGTTATGTTTATGTGTTGTATGTTTTTAAAGTGTTAATTAGAAAATTAATCGCGTAACGCGGAAACGTGCCTATTTATTCGTATGTCTTGTGTTTTTTAAAGATAAGATATATAATGTTTTTCATTAGTTTATATCTTTATATTATTAAGTTAAAAACACTTTACAAAGAGTTTAAAGCCTAGTTTTTATAAAATACAAATTACAAGGGTTAAAAGGGTAATTATGTAAATTAAAATTAAACAAAACAAATCCCAAACCCTAAATCTCACCCATTCGGCCGCGACTTCACCCCTCAACCCCTCACCATTGCGATTTTGACCAAGAACAAGCATCAAATCATCGATTTGGTTCGATTACAAGGCATACAACACGTAGGAATCATCAATTGCAAGCGATAACACGTTTAAAGGTTAGACTTTTCGTGTTTTTGTGGATTTTTGTTAGGGCCGAACCCTAATTCGTGAATGATGGTTCATGGGGTCGAATTTGATGTTGTTTGATGATGTTAGTATGTTAGTTGGATTGATTACATGTTGTTTAACGTTGATTATGTAGGAATTCTATGTTTTTAGTGGATTGATCATGAACTTTGATTATGAAGCAAACCCTAGTTCAAAAATGGCATGATTATTCATGATGGATGATTGTTTGATGAATGTATGATGATTAGTAGGTTGTATGAATGTTAGGATACATTGATTTTGCAAGAAATTGGTGAATTGAAGTTGGTGTTCATAGGTTACTAATAATAGTAACTTTATTTTGCATGTAATGATGATCTAGTGATGGATTGATGTTATGGATGTGTTCATGATGATGATTAGATGCTAGATTGTTGTTATGAATGCTAGAAATCTTTGAGTGGATGTTGTTGATTCATAGCTTGCCAAAAGTAGAAACTTTTGTTCATGAAGATTGTTAGATTATGGTGATTAGGTAATGTTGATCATGTCTAGATATTGTTATGAGCTTGAGATGGTATAATTATGATAAATTCATGAATACATTGGATGGTTGATAGATGTTGGGATGTACTTTCCCAAAAGGGAAACTTTATTTGCATAAAGTCTGAAAAATGATAGCTTGAACATGTTTGGGATGTTAGGAGCATGTTAGTATGATCATGGATAGATTCTAATGTGTATGATTACTTGAATGGTTTAAACACATAAAGTCACCAACGGGTCAAACGGGTCAACTAGGTCAAACATGTCTGTTTTGTTTGAAATCTGAGTTTTTGGTTGTAGTGTACTTAGGGTTTCACATGTTCTTTGATTACACGTACTCATGTACTTATATGATCTAGGTAACCTCTGAAGGTTGTCTGTCTATTCTGTTTGACAGGTCAAACTCTGTGTATCTATACGCATATCAGTGAGTTCATGCCCCACTTTTTATTTACTCTCTTTGGGGGAGATAGCATACTGGTAAATCACGAACGCTTTATAAATTCAAGTTGTGTACAATATTATATAGTGTTGATATCATGGAAAAGTCCTTACACTTTCGAATTGTTAATATTGAATAGCGGGGAAATTTGGGTAGTACTACTGGGTCTGACGAGCCCCACCTGTGTGACTCGAGGTCAACCGGGTGCAAGTTATCCTAATAAACATTGTCACGACCTGTTAAGTCGTGGCAGGAGGCAACAACGTAACACAGTCAGCTTCAATTGCGAAATCACTATGAAATAATATTTATTGTTAATGGACTAGCTATCTGTTACAATGCGCTATTTGTATATCTATATTATTAAACTGTTATGTTTGAATATCTCTTGAACTCACCAACCATTGTGTTGACATTTTAGTATCCTATTCTCAGGTCATTAGCTTGCTTGCCATAGGAGCACTGCATGGTTCACTGCATTCTATGACATGGTCTTCAAGACAATTTTGTCATTTTGATGATTAAGGATTATTCTTTGGGTTGGCACATGTTTTTCCATAATTATAGTTTTATTTCTTTGGTTGTTTTCAGAACGCTTCCGCACTATTTAAAGTTTGTTCTTTGGTTGATTTATTTAAATTATGGCATATAGAGTCGTTCTGAGTAACTATTGACTGTGATCCTGGTTTGTTCACA